>CM045763.1:126399229-126559822 GCA_025200525.1 Camellia lanceoleosa | reverse complement strand
TTTCACTTACTGAAGAAGATCCAAGAGAGTAATATAGATCGCTGGAGATGTAATTTTTGCGTCGAGCGTCAAGTCAGCCTTGTAGCTTTTTCGAAGTTTTGGAATTCTTACACTTGAGCGGTCAAGTCGGTCTTGCAACGTCTCAAAGTTTCAAAAAAAATCCAGTAGAGCTTAGTAGTTCACTGAGCGGGTCTATTTAGTCTGCAACTTCTTACAACTTCAGAGTTTAAACCTAGAGAGACAAAAGTATAATTTATCATTTTACTTAAAACACAAATTTATTTATTTATATTTTTTCCTTTGCCAATATATAGAAGATACCTACACTTAATCACTCCAACCTTGTAACTCTCGGCCTAAACAAATGAGATATATAAGTTGTCGGAATGCTATTAGATCACATCAATATGGGTACATTTTTTATATACAAAGTTTTGTAAGTGGTGAAATATTTATTGATATAAGTGCCTTACCAAAATCAATTATATGCGTGGCGGACATACGAAGATGATGAACTTGTGTGTTACTCTTGCCCTTTTGGACACACACCCATATAATAATAATAATAATAATAATAATAATAATAATAATAAATGAAATAAAATATCATAAAAAGTAGGGGTTGTCTTTCTCGATGAGGAACTCAAATATGAAAAGAAAAAGAAAAGAAAAGAGACAAGTTGAATTAAAATGTCTTGTCATTAAAATTTAAAATTATCCATTTTCAACAAAATATCAGTAACGTTTACTTTGTTTTTCAGAAAAAAAAGTTTCAGATTTTTTTTAAAAAAAAATAGAAACTAATTTGATAAAAATAAGGGAGACTTATTTATAAGTCCTTTTTCAGAATCTTATGCTAGGTTAAGTCCTGTGTAATTTCTTATAGAGTCTCAAGTCCTATTTTCATAAGAATGTATTCCACAAAATCCTAATCTTTTTACCCTCCATTTTTGTCTTTTGCGATGCTTCAATTATGGCCTCTCAATTCTCCTTCATCTTTTCGATGATCATCTTCCGAATGAAGTCCGGAAAAAGCTGTCCATTTTCACACCTTCGTTGAAGTAACGAACGATCTCCAAGCCGATGACACGATCGTGTTAGCGGCCTTCCACCTCCCTTAGATTATAAAATCTTAGCATCCACTTTCATACTTTTAAAAAAAAAAATTATTATTATTATTTTATAATGATAATAAGTTGGACTATTGAAAATTACAAAATATTAGAATCTTATAGGAAATGTTGAAGATTTTTAAATTTTATTTTATTAATAATTTTTAAAATTTACAATTAATAATACAAAATAAAAATATATTAAGATTATATATCTATTTCAAAACAAACGGATTAAAAAATAAAAACGATTAAGTTTGCGAAAACGTAACGTGACACATTACGTTACGTTTATGTAAATGTCACATTACGCTTATATAGGTGTCACGTTACGCCACGTTTATGTAGGTGTCACGCCACGTTCATATTGGTGTCACGATGCCACGTTACGGTGTCACGTTACGCTACTTATATAGGTGTCACGCCACGTTACGCTTTATGTAGATATGTCACGTTACGTTTATATAGGTGTCACGTTACGTTTATGTATGTGTCACGTTACGTTACGTTTATGTAGATGTCACGTTACGTTTATGTAGATGTCACATTACGTATAGGTGTCACGTTATGTTTATATAGGTGTCACGTTACATTACGTTTATATCAATTTCCCTATATATGATTTTATTATTAATTATGATATTAACAACTAATATTGAGGGTAAATATGTCAAGAAACTTCTCATAGGACTTATGGGAACATATGTTTTTTTGTGGGACCAAATGTAGCACAAGTCTCCCTAATAGGACTTCTAAATAATTTTCCCTAAAAATAAACATCAAAAAGATATTTTTAAACTTTTAAAAATTATTTCTAACCTCCCAAAAAAATAAAATTATATAAAAATAATAAATATTTTTTTTTATTTTTTTCTTTCTCTTACCAAATTAACTTTTTAATTTGAAAAAATCTATAATAAATTTTTGAAAATCAAACCAAACATGAATCATGTTTATACATAACAAATTTTTACAAATGGTATATTCGATCTTAACTCAATTCCTCCAAACTAAGAAACGATCTATTTAACTCTTTTTTTTTTTTTTTGTTCTTCTTCTTTTTCAAGCCAATCATTCTTGACCCTTTATGTAGAAATATTTATACACAGCAGATTAGCAGATTCAATCCATACCTTTTACGCTCAAACCAAATCCATAAATTATGTGGGTGAATCACGTGCCTCCATTGCCGTTTTCGAATAATTCCAAGAAGGGTAGAACTCCATCAAGAACTACCACGTTTCTCCAAGACAAAGGCATGGTTGTTCTCCTATGGCGAGAGAGCTAGAGAGAGTTTTTTTCCAGAAAAATTATTCGGTTAAAACAAATATCACATTATATGTAATATGTATAAATGCAAGAGATGTAACCACCCATAATTCTATCTCTCCAGGAGATGAGATTGTGGGTTATTCACCCTTATCCTCAGGATATGGTGGTTTTGAAAATCAAACTAATAAGGTCACTATATGGGTCATGCCACAATGGGCGCACAAATCCAAGTTCGAAACTCGACCCAATTTCCAACATCTCCCACTCACACATGGGTTGGCATGGAAGTTGTCACATCTCAATCTCAATCTCCATCTCGCCTCAATCTCAATCTTAATCTACCCAAACCTCAAACAAACTCATACTTGCCAATGCATCAGACGATCGCCGAGAACACACGCAAATGGGAGCTTAACACTAGAAACTCAAAAGAGCAAGCATAGAGACATCAATCCGAAGATAAAAAATAGTGTGTCATATGCTCCAAACCCATCCAATTACACCGTTCCAAGCATCTATAATCTCTCATAGAGGATGTTCGACCCCCTCATATCAAGCAATATATTCACACTCAATCGCCTCTCATACGAAAGCAATGTGAGTTGCTTGATGAATATACAATAGATGTGTAATACTAGATGATCTTCCTTTGCCCTCATGACATTTAGTTTAGAATTGATCACTTTCGATGATGTCCCTTAAGGTCAATCATACATAACCGCATGCAACATACCAAAGTAGCGTAACATCAACCCTCATCTTATGACATAGTCAAAAGTCACAAAGGGTACACAACGAAGTCATAACAATAATGACACGACGACTCATATGGTAAGGAAGCATGGATCTATTCTCTTACCTCATTACTCGGTTGCCAACACATGTAGTACGAATACATGCTATGGTGGAGTAACTCTTCTAAAGAGTGACGCCATACTTCGACACGTAGAACTTAGTCTAGTCACTCTTAAGCGCACTACCGCTTAGTGCCTAACTCGAATTATCTATTTTCTTGCCTTCTAGGCACCAAATGAGATCAAGTATCCGCTAATCATAACAAAGTGTAACACGGAAAATGGGTACTAACATCCATGTTTGGTCTTTAACACGACCTCATCTTAATCGCAACCAAGCTGACATATATAGTGGATAATTTTAAGCCTTTCTTGGCTTCAAAATAAAATAAACCACAAGGCTATCCTTGCTTGCTCCAAGCCAAGAACGATTGTTCGTGTGAGTGAGCCAATCTTGCTGTTGACTTTTATCATTTGCTAATCATTATGACACAAATCATAATAGCATCAATATCTCATAATCTCACAAAAACAAGCAATCAATTGAAAAACACAACCATAGTTTGTGCAATTCTAGATTCCAAACATAGGCCCCAACAGCATCTCTTGCAATAAGCAAATACAATGGAATCCAGCATGTGTGCCTCACATACAAGATCACTTCCTCATGAACTATCTCTAAATACATTCTAGTGACCAATTTGCATTCATTCAAGATGTGCCTAACTAGCGCATTGAACCTTACAAGGGACAAATTTATACACAACCAGTAGAGCATCCTATCGATAGTCTAATGAGCAA
Source organism: Camellia lanceoleosa (assembly GCA_025200525.1). Taxonomy (NCBI): domain Eukaryota; kingdom Viridiplantae; phylum Streptophyta; class Magnoliopsida; order Ericales; family Theaceae; genus Camellia; species Camellia lanceoleosa. The sequence continues at coordinate 126,555,843 of CM045763.1, read as the reverse complement.
GGTCACAGTTTAAACTACGTAGTTGACCATTTATGAAAGATAACACTCATCATGCCAAATACACTCACATAGCGTTTTTCAAGGAATATATGTCATATGTTTCTCCCGAGAGACAATCGAGGATTCACTCAATAGCTGAAGCTTTAACTTTTACCGATAGGTATGTCAATGGGTTTGTAGTTTTTTTTATGTAGAATCATTCTAGGATATTCCTTATGTAAGTCATCAAAGACAAACCAAGAATTCTTCTAGAACAATTCTTAAGGATCGTACATCCGAGCATATAAATTACATCACCCATGTCCATCATGTCTAAAACAGAGGACTACCAACCCTAGGTGGTGACAATCCTATAAATTCCTGGCTCATAATGACTAAGTAAGGAAAAACTTTTTTTGGACCATTGATCATGCCTTAATGGTCTTCATCAATCATCGTTGGCCCATCATGGCTCGATGAAATCTGAGAACTACTATTTGGATAACAGTTTTAGGCCGTAAAAGATTTATTGGAATTAGCAATCTTTTGCACTCTTATCTTTTTGCCATAAAAGCAGAATGTAAATTCATACGGATCTACTTATCCAATTCTCTAATGAGCAGTTGGGTTACAATGTTCATTGAGTAAAGTTTCAAACTCACGTCAATTATAGCCCAAGTCAAAGTAAGCCTCTTCTCATGGTCTGCGCCTTCCTCAATGGTGCGACTTTTCGATATCTAGTAAGCCTTATGCCTCAAAAATTACTATCCAAATCGCGCATAACTTTAGAATGGTTTCGCATCATAGAGAAAAGTCAACCAAATCCTAGAAATGGTTAATCCTCAAAGATTCATCTTGAAATGCGCAACATTGGTCCACTTTCTAAAAATAGAGGGCTAGAGAACCTTTGACACTATCCTAGGCTCTTTACCATTTTGCGGAGTAAGCATAAATTTTTCCTTCCTAATCACCTAGGGATGATGTGGAAATTTTCGTATTCACTTCCACGCAATTAAGAATGTAGAGTATTTTTCTCTAATGGAGTAATCCACTAGTAGACACATCGCTCTCACTGTCTCTAGGATATTGGAAATTTTTTTCCATTCTCAATTAGGCTGCATAAAGCGCCATACTTAGAATTCTTTATCTTATAGTGTTCCAAAACTCTATTTATGTTACTTTTGCTAAGAAAACTTTATGTGACCAAATTTGTTGATACAAATGCCCTTTTATGCTTTCTAACTTACTTGTGTGCAGCATTGAACAAAGTTGCACATTTACATGAGAGCAAGATGCCGCAAGCGAGTGGGCTCAAAAGGGCTTACTCAAACCATTCATGTCACCTTCTCATCAATGTGATTAAGTACAATAAGCCATCGGTTCATGACAAATGGTATCAACTAATTCCAATCATCCTAATGTGTGAGGTCTCAAAGACAAGTGTAAAGGTTTAGGCCTAACTAGGTAATGACTCATGACTAACTAATGTTCACGAGATCATAAAAGGATGCCATGGAGATATCAAGGCGCCTAAGTCACAAATTTAACTAGTAAATGCTAACCCCTCAGCCTTCAAGTCAATTTTATTTTTCATACACTTTATCGCATCCGGTTGAAACATGACGATACTTCTCTTGCCATCTCTATTTCTCGCTTCATAGTTAGTTGCAATTAATTCTACTATTCACATGAAGGGGAGAATAAGCCATCAATCTATGATAGCTCCTAAAGCACACTTAAGTGCGAATTAGGCTAAAGAGTCTAATTTAACACAATGCTCTTATGAGTGATGCGTCAAATTCTTAGAGTTATAACAACCTTGTCGGCCTTGATCTTTTCATTACTATGCTGCAACTTTTGCACTTAATGGTAAACGCCATTGAAAAGCATTAGCCTAGCTAAGGAATCATACAAAGAAGCACCTCCTCATGTCTCACACTCAAGTGTAGAAACAATAAGGGTCTAGACTTAGACAAGTTGGTAGTGCTAATAGATTTTGCAGCCACTAGGCGCTAATTTTCTTACTTAGTGTTAATAGATTTTTGCAGCTTCTAAGCACTAATTTTTTAACTTCAAGTGATACTTCAACGCACATTATCATAGTACGTGAAATTTTGTTTCATCTACTCCCATCTATTGGCTAGAGAGCAAAACACTGTTCATACTAACTACTCTTCTCACACTTAATGACTAACAAATTTAAACTCGCATTTATTGGATAATGTAACTCTTGGATGTTGCTTCATCCAATGATGCAATATTATTACAACTCAAATTACAAAGTCAATCCACACAGTTCAATAGTTAGGATCATATCTAGATCTATTAAGAGCTTACTAATTTTACAACTCTAAACTCACCAATCAAAGCTACTTAGCATGCTGCTAATTATAGCGCACACATCAGTTTTTATTGCGCCAAACAAGGCAACAAAACCACGGCGACATTGAGTCATGTTTCCTTACTTTGGCTCAATTAAGGTCTGACTTATAGTCTCCAAGACTTTCTGCTCATCTAAAGAATATGATTACATTGTTAACATTTGAACATCTCTACTAAGTCTAGGTCAACCAAATTAACTTCCATAAGCTAAGTCAATTAGAGGAAAAAATGTGCATTGGGATTAATTTAATTAGCATATCATAATATAATTTTGCTGCAAAAATCTAAATTAAATAGTGACAGTATTACACAAGTCGTAAGATCGAAAATCCGTTATGCTCATAATCATCTCTTGCTCCACAAGTGACAATTATCTAAAGGGTAAACCACCAATAGGTCCTACTTTGGAGACTTATTACCCAATAGGTCCTACTTTGGAGACTTATTACCCATGAAGTCCTATTGATAAATTTATTAAGTGATAAAGATAAATTTATTAGTCTTTTATTTTTATGAATAAATTTATAGTGATATATTTATCACTCTCTTTGTTTTTATGAATAAATTTTTAGTGATAAATTTATCACTCTCTTATTTTTATAGTATTAAATTTATTAGTTAGGACCTGTAGGTAAATAAGTCTAGTTAATAGGACTAATTGGTAAGTACCCCTTATCTAAATTGAATTTAATTCATGTACAAAAATATTGGTTTAGGGGAGTAAATATACAAAATTTCTCTCAACCAAACAATCTCCTACTAACTATGGCATGTCTAAAGTATGATAAAATATTAATTTCATACAATAGCTTCTCATTGTGAATTCATAAAAGAAAACATGCTACAACATAATTTAATCATGGACTTAAAATTCATCAATATAAATAAATCATACTATTTAAAATAACAACATACTAAAAGGTCTAAATATTTAAAAGAACTTAACATGCTATATACAATATTTAAATAATACCATAATAAATTTCTATAATTTTTGTAATTTTTTAAAATTTTCTAGAATTTCAAGTAATTAATAATTATATAGAAAATCAAAAATAAATATTACCGAATTTGGAAAAATACAAAACTCTTACCAGTAAATAAGGTTATATAGCAGTAGTCTATTGTAAAAATTCTAAGTCCAGAATCTAAGTCATGCTCATCCAAGAGCAATTCAACGTAAAAATATTGAAGCATTTATTGATGAAAATTATTTTATATTTTAAAAAATTCTAAAATTTTAACATGTTGTAGAAAACTGAATTACGAGTCCAATGGTATAAGCCATACTTCAATCAAAATTATAACGAATAATATAGAAGCAATTAACGTAATTTTTAAATTAAAAACAAACAAACAGAGCCTTAATAGTCACATCGCTGCTAACGCTACATCAACAGATGACATCAAGAGATGACATCAGATAGGTGACTTAGCGCAGTGCTTGTGTCGTGGCGCTGTCCCGCTTGGAAGCAGTTGACTGCAGCCATCGCCATGTCCGTCCCACATACTACCCCCTGGACTCCATTTCGGCTCAATTTTGGTACTATGTGACTCGATTTTCGAAAGGGATCCAATGGTGGTCTTGGTTTTTATTTATTTATTTATATTTTGACAAGTCTAAATAAGGAGTGTAATCTACTCTCTCTCTCTCTCTCTAATGGGAGTGGAAGTGTAGATTTTTTGCAATTCATCGTCTATAATGAACCATTAAAAACATAAAAATGAACCCAAATTAGGGTTTATGATTTCTCTCAATCCGTAAGTTGGAATCAGGCTCTTAATATACTGTTTTGAAGGTTTCAAAAGTTTCGAAATAAGAATTCCAAATATATAATTTTCATAACATAAAAACGAAACATGCAGTCAAAGTTACGAAAATCATATATAAATCTCTATTTTTCTCAAAATCCGGCCGTCCGATTTTTGCAAAACTTTGCAGATATAATCGAAATAATATAAACTACAACACATAAGAAATTCAGGACGATCAGAGATGGTTTGAAAAATATCAATTTTATACACAAATCATATCTATACATATATTCATGCACAAATAACACAAAAATATCCAACGATGGCTCTGATACCAATGTAGGAATATTTATACACAACGGATTAGCGGATTCAATCCATACCTTTTACGTTCAAACCAAATCCATGGATCATGTGGCTGAATCACGTGTCTCCATTAACGTTTTTAAATAATTCCCAACAATGGAGTTGAACTACTAGAGAACTACCTAAGAGATGAGATTGTAAGTCATTCACCCTTATCTAGATAAGGTAACTTGAAAATCAAACTGATAAGGTCACTACATAGGTCATGAGTCATGCCACAATGAGCTCACAAATCCAAGTTCGAAACCCGATCTAATTTCCAATACTTTCATTAGAAAACTCTTGTCGCAATTCTCTGCCCATTTGCTAACAAATATGATTTTAATATGAAAAATATTTGAGACTTAAAAAACTCTTATATTTTTATTCATAATGATATGTGATGATAATGTTAATTTTTAATTTATTACACATTAAAATTTCAATTCTCTTATTATATTATTGTGACTGAATTTAAAAATCAAATATGTAAGTTTTTAATATTATCTTTTAATAATTTCAATTGTATCCCTTACATGCGTGTCACATGGCCAAGTACAAGAGACAACGTTAATATCATGTCTCAGCCAACCCATCCAATTCATTACTAGTCTAGCTGTGTAATATATATACATGTCCCATCAATCTCATAATGGAAACGACTCTTTCACGTTTATCACACACACTATTTGCAATTCAATGCGATGCTTGCTTTTGTGGCCACCAAAAGTCTCACTAACTAACCTATTTATTTATTTATACATATATAATTTTATTTTATTTTTATTGACGAAATTCAGTGATTGATTGTTAATTATTAATTGTTAAATTAACACTTATGAAAGTTAACTTTCACATCTTTAAAAATGTACTAAGTGCTTGCCTCCTACTCTCTCTAAGAAGAGTTAAACTCATGACTTCCATTAAAATTAATCCTTTAAAAAAATCATGGTAGCCAACTAAATCCCACTATCTAGTGAAGATGTGAAGTGTAGTGTTATAAGGTAAAAGTAGAAGTAAAAAAGTTTTGGAAAAATTAGACTGATTTTTTCTATAGTTTATAGAAGATATGATAAATTTTATAATTTTGATATAATTATATTGAACTCTTTTAAAATTTGAATTCACATAACAGTTGGTTATATTTTTATTAATAATTTGTTAGTTATATGGAAGGAAAAATAATTTTATCATCTACACACACATATATATATCTAATTTATCAATATATTTTTCATATTATTTGCGTTAGTTTTAATTTTTTTTAACTCTATTAAAAGGGAAATCAATATAATTATGATAAAATTGTAAGTCTACTAGTGTTTTTTTTATTTTTTATTTTTTTAAAATCTTATTGAAGGTGAGTGTAATTTTACCGAAAGTTAATAGTAGTATTTTTTAAAAAAATTAGGACTGTAAGAGGCACTTATTAATATTGATATTGTTTGAAAAATCTTGAAAAAAATAAAAAATAATACTATAAATTTTATTAAAAGAAAATATGTAAAACTAAAATTACAACATTTTGAAGTTTAAAAAAATAAAAATATACAAAAAGAAAAGAAAAAGAAAAAGAAAAATAGTTATGAAAAGAGTTTCACGTGAAACATGGGTTTGGTAGTCTAATAATAATATGTTCTTATCATATGCGACAAATTGATGGTGGGTTCACACACAACAAACTGACTTTTTATTAATTATCTTGCATGGTAAAAAATCATTCTTTATCATCCACTTCTTCTATACATAGGACTGGTTTAAGTATTGGAATGTGATATAATTTAGTCTTTCATTAGAGAGTATTAATATTAAAAAAATTAAATTAAATTAAATGTACAAAACTAGATTACATATTCAGACAAATTGTAATTGTTTTTATGATTGAATTATGTGTACATACAAGAGATAATTCATGTTTAAGGAAGGAGGTATCTAGTTTCTAATGAAGTTATTGGGAAAACTGATAAATTGCTCTTTCAATTTGTTCCTAATTATTTTTAATGGTGGTTGTTGTTGTCATTAGTTATTTTCTATGTGAAAGGTAGTGTTTTTTTTTTTTTTTTTTTTTGTCTGCATCTTACCCCTCTCAGGAAAATTAAAAAATAAAAGGAAAAGGAAAGTTGAGGAAAGGTTATTATCCTAAGTGAGTATAAATGATATATATATATATATATTAATTCTATTATAAAAAACTTATACTTGAGTTGGTATAGGGGAGTGGGATACAAAATAGAGGATTAAGAAAAAATTCAAACTAATTAATTAACTTATAAAATTGATAGGATTTTGCCAATCTTTTCTCATAATTTCACGCCAATCCAAACGTGAGACATGATACATAATTTAAAGAGATTGATAATCTTAATACTAATAGCCTTTAGATATGCTAATCTAATCTAATCTAATTTAGTCTGTCCACACAAACATGACCGTTTAATAGATCATATCCCTTATATGTGAGTGAGGCCTACTGGCTACAGTGACTCCACTCCTATGCAAAAAGAAGTAATATAATATATATATATATATAATTTATATCAAGGAAAATATTTGAGATCCTTTAAAATTTTGTTGTAATTTAATCTAAAATGATATGATATATTATGTATCTATTTTTTATTTGTTCAAAATTTAACCATGTAAGGTTCTTTACCACATCATTGTGAATGAATTATAAGATTTAAATTGTAGGTCTAGAATTTCTCAAATTTTATATTTTAAACTTTTTACATGGTTGATTTTGTACTGTTTATTTGTTCTATTTTGGTGAAGGGTGGTGTTTTTTTTGTTATTGGAGCATAAAAAAAATGTGAGCAAATGAAAAAAAAAAAAACCCTTACTATTAGATGGCCAAAGAATATAAAATTTATAGGAACTGCTATTGTGTGCACTCTTAGAAACTGGTATACATATGCACTATACCACAAAATATGTAATATAACCATTGCGTTCTATAATTTTATTTTGATTGGCAAAAAAAAAAAAAAAAAAAATTTTTTTTCATTGATGACGATGAAAGGTATAAGATGTACACACAAATACATTAAAAACATCAATAAAGAGAAGAGGGTACACAAAGTAGCACAATGAGCTAGATCATCTCAATTATGTTGGCACCAAAAAGCCCATCCTATCATATGCTAAGCACTTCCAAAAAGAAACAACAACCAAGAAAGACAACAAAGAAATGATCAGCAGATCACAATGGTAGAACACACTAGCTCAGTCACCATTCCTAATGCAAAACAGGACCAATATTGATGAAATAGGACAGCATAGCTCAATCTGTTTTGTAAACCAGATCATTCACAAAAACAGATAACAAATCATACACACCATTCCTGATGCAAAACAGATAAACATTCAAGACAGATACATACTCAACCACCATTCCTGAGATAAAACTTGACCAGCTGCAAATTGTAAACCATATCATTCACAGAAACCTCCACAGGTAATGGTGAGGCCTTGCCCCACAAAGTTACTCTAACTTTCACAATTTCACATAAAGCTTCAAAGTCTGGTTGAGATCCATTGAAAACACACTCATTTCTATGCCTCTATGTAGACCAAAGAGTTGCCAAATAGAGGATCATCCATATTTTCTTCTAAAATTTTTTCATTCTGCAACCATACCACCACTACAATAGCCCATCTACAGAACCTGGCAAGACCCGCTAAAACCCCCCACCATCTTACGATGTTTGACCACAGCCTCTAAATAAAAGGACATAAAAGAAGAATATGCTTCAGCTTTCAACTTCATTCTACGAAAAACATAGTCAATATTAACACTTCCATCAAGTATTCCAATTCTATGGAGGAAACAAGAAGTTTTAACCTTACCAAGCCATGCCAACCACCCAAAAAATTGCACTTTAAGATGAGCAAAATTATTCCACATAGAGCCTACCATTTCCAAGTGATTCTCTACATTTATAAACTGATGCTACACTAAACAACCTGATGAATATGTAGCCCATTTCAATTCATCTGGTTTATCAATACAAAGAATTGGTGTACTCTAAGCAAACACACTAATCTATGGACTTCTTCCTCCTCCCAGGCCAGTAGATTTCTTCTGAACTCTAGGTTCCAATCATCAGTTGCACCCATTCTCTAAAAAAATACCATTACCACCCCATGCTTGTCGTTAGATAGAGAGAAAAGTCTAGGAAATTCCTCCTTAAAACAGACATTACTAGTCCACTCGTCCGGTAAAAGTGTGCTCTTCTCATATCCCCTAAAGCAATATGAGAATTATGAATATATAAATTATGCAAGTTTGGATTAAATGTAACTACATTAATTATATCGGTCCAAAGCTTAGATCCTCTGCCTTCCAATCTTGGAAACCATTTCCCATTCTCAACATTATATTTTGAGCAGATTACTTCTTTTCAAAAGGTTTGATTCTCAGCTCTAAACCTCCACCACCATTTTAGAAAAAGGCATTCATGTAATGTTCTAATCATCCTCAAGCCCAAACCACCAAGATTCTTATTCTTTGCAATCACATTTCAACAAACCAAATGCACTTTTTTTTGAGATCTGATCCACTGAACATGAAAGCTAATTGTATTTTCTCAATCTCGTTAGCCATCCCTATAGGAATCTTGAACAATGATAATAGTAAATAGGTAGATTGGACATAATAGACTTGCTTATGGTTACTCTCCCAGTAAAAGAAAGTAATATTCTTTCAGTAGCCGCCGCTTGAATTTGAAAAGAACAGGTTTCTATGTACTTCTTCTACTTAGGTTGACCCCCAATGGCAGTCCTAAATATATTATAGGTAGCTTCTAGTGAAGGCAATTTATATTAGTGGCAAACTCATGCAATAGTCCATCATCTACCCCAACACAACAGATAACACTATAGTGATAATTTATTTTTAGCCCTGATGCAATCTTAAAACATCTTAAAATTCTTTTAATATTACACACTTCCTCCCTCTTAGCTTCACAGAACAAAATCATGTCATTCACAAACTGCAAATGAGTTACTCTAAGGCCATTTGACACCACCTTTGCCCTATTAATTAAGTTTAACTCCTTGGCCCTGCTCAGCAATATATTAAGTCCCTCTGCTACAATGTTGAATAAAAATGGTGACAATGGATCTCCTTGTCTAAGGCCCCTTTGTGGGAAAAATTAAGATATTAGTAACCCATTAACCAAAATAGAGATCTTAGCAGAAGATACACAAGCTTTCATCCAACGCACCTATCTAGATCCAAAGATAGACTTTGATAACATGTTAAAAAGAACGGTGGTGCTACATGCACCAATTTGTGTACTAACTAGTGTACCAACACTAGTTATAACATTATTATTGATCCCACTCATTAATTACATTACAAATACCAAAAACCTCTTAAATTATGCCACATCATCAACTGGTGCACTAGTTAGTACATAATTTGGTGCATATAGCATTATTCTAAAAAGAAACTCCCAATTAATTGAGTCATACGCCTTTTCAAAATCCAATTTAAGTACCAAACCTTTCTTATTGGATCTTTTCCACCCATCAACAATTTCGTTAGCTATTAGAATCCCATCCAGAATATTCCAACCACCTAGAAAAGTTGAGTGAACCTCACTAATAATCTTGGGCATCACCTGTTTCATCCTGTTTGATAACACCTTTGCTAGAATTTTATACAAGGAACCAACCAGACTAATTGGCCAATACTCATCCAAACAAGAGGGGCTATCAATTTTAGGAATTAAAGCAATGAAGGATCTATTAATCCCATCAACTAAACTTGCATTCTGATGAAATTCCCGCATAAATTGTAGTATATTAGATTTCACAAATTTCCAACATTTCATGAAAAAAGCCATGTTGAATCCATCAGGCCCAGGTGCTTTATTACCTTTACAGTTCTTGATTAAATTACTAATTTCCTCCTCAGTAAACTCTGCCTCCAATTGTTCCACAACATGAGGTCCTCTAATGTTCTTGAAATGACCAGATAATTTAGGTCTGTGCTTTCAAGACTCAGAGAAATGCTGCAAAGAGTGAGCCTTCACCTCAGCTTTTATTTTCACAGGCTCCTCAGTCATTGAGACGTTCACAGCAATGGAGCACAGAGAGTTCCTACTATTCTTTTTACAAGCCATAATGTGAAAATGCCTTGTATTTTTATCCCCTTTAAGTGCCCAATTCATTTTGGATTTCTATAGTCTGTCACGACCCAAACCCGTCCCTATAGGTTTAGCGTCGTAACCGGCTGGTAATCTTAGATTACCTTCGGCCTCAAAGATAAAACTTCAAAATATTTAAATTATATCAGGGCCTAAAGCGGAAGAAAAATAAAAATAACAATGTCCATCGAGCTTGTGCATACATCATGACTAAAATAATTAAAACATTTAAACACAATAATAAATTTATATACAAATCTTATATATCTCACACACATATACATTTAAGACTCAGCAAGATTCAGAGCTCTGACAAAGCTAAGGGCTAATTTTCTTGGCTCAACGTGAGCCTAACTCGCTCCATTCCGGAAGCTCTTCAAAAGGCTGACACTGGTAGACTCCGAGGCTTCCTCTATCCTTGTTACTTAGTTTGCTCACCTACATATACATATAAATAGTGAGCTAAAACCCAGCGAGTAATAACAAAATAAAGAGGTTAAATGAATGAAATTCAATGATAATACAAAAACCTATTTTACAATTTTGAAATGATTCTTAAATCATTTTCGAATGGAGGCATTTGCCATAATATATCAAATTTATAACGAAACATTTTCCATACCAAATCCCTTACCAAAACATATATTTCATTTTCTGAAATAATCTATTTCAATAGGCAAAACAATTCGATTAGCCATCACATCAATCCCTTGCAATAATAAAAACCATTATGCAATAGCATTTTCATTAATTCATAAACTTCATCATTAAGATCTTTCAATGTCAAATTATGTAGTACATCCATGAAGTAATAATGAACCGTATGTCACAATCCAAAAGCCATAGTATTGTTACTCCCAGGCAAGGGCCTATAGCCATGGTATTGTTGCCCTCTAGCAAGGGCCTATAGCCATGGTACTATTACCTGTGCAAGGGCCTATAGCCATGGTATTGTTACCCCCAGGCAAGGGCCTATATTCAATGGATACCACAATATCGTTTCAAAACAGAACTTCATTCATTAAAGAACATAACATTTCAATAAGCCATGCTATCAATTATCAAATAATTTTAAGAATTCATTCAATCAATCACATATCCATTTTGATAGCAAAAACAATTTCGAAAGTAATAATAATTTGAACATATCTTTATAAGGTTATTTACTCACAGTGGGTTAAGTCGATATTAGGCCTCTGACGCCACCAATACAAATCATACAACAAAGATACAAGAGAAGCATTATTCAATATTCATTTCATATTATAGCATGATTTACAATATCCATAATAAAGGTTTAATCGAGTTTTTACATAATTTTCAAACACTTCCAAAAATTCAATTAAACTTGTATATATATAATTTAACCCCTCAATTTTATGATTCTACTTTCAATTTGGACAAAATCATTAATTATCATCATGAATCAACTTTAGGGTTTTCAAGAAAGAATTAAGGTTTTCTAGAAAAATTGGAACTTCTCACACCACGACTTTTAATTCCAAATTTTTCCTTGATTATACACCTAAGGTTCATAATCTACAAGCTTAATCCAACACTTGAACCCCAACATTTCAAACTGTGAAACCCCGTATTTTTATATAATAAAAATAATGTATATTTTTAATTTTCTTAAATAATTATTCACAATATTTTGAATTTAATAGTCTGTATATTTTTATACTGAACATTTATTCAAAATAAAATAAAATAAAATATTTTTTTGACTTTATATTGTTACTCAATATTAATTTCTGAACATTATGATATTTTTATTATATTTTTCTCTATATTTTTTTTTTGTAATCAAATTACACTGAAACCTAATATTTTATATACTAAAACCCAATAAAAAAAAAAAAAAAAAAAACCAAGGGCTTGCTCCCCATGTTTTCTCACATCCCATCTTCCACGTGCAATCATTTTCTGTAAAGAAAATGTGGTGGACATGCAGATGCTATACACCTCCCTTCTTTTTAATTTGTCTTCATCATAAATTGAGCCTAGCTTTTCCTCACATTTCCTCATCTTTGGCTTCAATTCCAGTTTCATCATTCTCTCTCTCTCTCTCTCTCTCTCTCTCTCTCTCTATTTCATCTTTCGCTATCTCTCGGTTCTCTCTCTTTCTTTCCACCTCTCATTCTCCAAACTCTCTTTCTCCTTCGTTACCTATGTTTTTTCCTCCTTCCCTCGAACCCCATAGCCACGGCCTTAACCCACACTATCACCAACCCGTGAAATTCTCCACCACCGGCACACCGTCGGACCGCCACCACCATTACCATCACCTAATTCCATTATCATCTAGAACCACCATTCACAACGTGTTGTAGGTAAAGAAAGAGAAGAAGAAGAAGGAAGATGGAGGAGAAAGAAACAAAGTTGGAGAAGTTTATTTTGAATTTCAAAAGTTGGTTTTTGGCTTACTTTCGGCATGCCAAAACCATTCATTCCTGAAAGAAGTGAGAAAAATAGGTTATGTAAGATGAAGTACGAAGTAAGTTGAAGAGATTGACGAAAGAATGAAGTAAAACCGTTAAGAATTAAGAAAGTTATGGAGTCCGAAAGATGGTTTGAAAAAATGTTCGAGACGGTAGGAAAATAATCTTATTTTTTGTCAAATTTTGGAGATCCGATGGCATGCAAAAAGAGACGGAATGAGGCGTGTGAGTAGTGAACCAAAATCTAGGCCGTGAGGTAAATCCAATGACAGAAAAATAAGATAAAACGGAGTTACGATGAAGAAGACACAAGTATTTGAACTGGTGACATTGAAACTAAATTTTTGAGTCTTTCTGTTGTGCATGCTGCGACTGTTGGAGAAGATGAACTAAATTTTATCTAGCGTTTCTCGGCTCATGGTGCTAGGTGCATCCTAGTATATTTAGGTTAATCGAGTGGTCCTATGACTTTGGGGATGACCACCCTTAGGTTTTTCGAGTTGTAGAATCCATTTTTGGGGTTAGATCTTGCAAATTCTAAGTCTAAGATGATGATCAACAACTAAAAGTTCTAAGAGAATCCAATAGGAGATCAAAGGTGAGATTGCGTCCGACTAATGTGAAATTTCAGCAAGACGATCATGGAGCCAGGACGGTCATATCTTACGATTAGAATCATAAATCAAATTCGGACGATAAATCGTTAGCAACCTAACATAGTAAGAAAAACCTATCAACCCTCTCATTTTTTTTTTTTTTTTTTTTTTTTATATTTGAAATTTTCAGATTATATACATATGATAAAATGTCTAAACTTGTAGATAGAATTTTATTTATAATTGTATGAAAATTTTTGATGGTATATCAAATGTTGGTAGTCTGAAAATCATGATAATATTGTGGAATTTGGAATTGCATGTGTAGTTTATGCCATTAAAAAGATTATTGAAGATGTTATTTGGCCCTTTAAATCTGCCAGAAAGTTGTACGAATTTTTAGAATATTTTATACTCAAACTTTGAAGATGATTTATTCTACAAACTTGTTAATAATTATGTCTAGTTCATCCACAAAAATTTTCAACAATTATTGAGTTTTGTACGAATTTATACAAAATTTTAACCAAATCTAGAGCTATAGGCAGATTTCACTATGTGTTTGAAAAATCATAAAAAAATTTATATTAAACCAAATCTGATAATTTCTAAGCAAAAAATGAAATTTGAGAAGTCTAGTTTCTTAATAAATTTTTAGATTATGGAATTGGTTTATAAATTTAAGTATGGAATTAATTTAAGAAAATGTGATAAATCTGTGTCATGAACATTCTTGGAATTTTTAAGAATTATTTATAATTTATTTTTGGAAAATGCTTTTTGAAAAATGACCGTAACATGTTTATTGAGTATTCTGTAGATTTATATGAATTTTAGAGTTGTATAAGTAATTTATTTATAATTGTATTTGCAAGATATACATTCTGAAAACTTTGGCAGATTAAGGAGGAATAAAAAATTATCTCTTCAATTGTTTATTTGCACTAAAATTTAATATTGTGCTAATCTAATCTTGTAGATTAAAAATCGATGCATGTGTGTGATTATGATTTATTTCTTCCTTTTGGTATCTACATTATTATTTCATACCATGGTTTAAATAAATTATTTATTTAAATTTTGTACATTTGTTTACTATTGTGTGACATGTGTAATATTTTATGTTGGGAATTTTAATGAGTTGGTATAATATTATTGGTAATTAAATATTGAATTATTGTGAATATCTCAATAAGTAAAGAAACACGAAATTTAGCTAATGATACATTAAATTTTAAAAGTGATGGGGTGAGCCTGGTTTAGAATCTTGTGCAAGTGAGTTGCGAACCCTAACATGGCACGGGAAGGTATTTCGGCTCTTATCGGTGTAGGCGATATGAGGTTGGTGGTGCGGGTGTCACAACATAGACCGTTCCCTTGGGACAGACCGTGATGTCACGACTCGGGTATGTAACCCTGGTGCGTGGGCATCATTGGTAGTTACTGTAAGTAACATTTGAATATTTGACCAAGGGGGAGTCAAAATTGCCCGTGGCCATTGCTTAGCGGTTGAGTGGAAATAGTGCTCCGCGTGGAGTTACTTAAACTTATTTGATAAACTAAATCTATGAAAATTTAAAAAGAAAAGTGGGCATTTCCCTTATGATGAAATACTGCCTTTGCTGGTCAATTTTTATTTATTTATTATCTATTGTTTTTATTTCAACTGATGGCATTTCTATTATGCTTATTAAATGCTACGTGTTATTCTGTTACTACGCATTATTCATTGTGGGTATTATTATCGGGGTGGGTATTTCAGGTTGTAGTATCTTATTGAGCTCGTCGCTCATTAGCATCCTCGTTGCCCTGGTGTTTCATGCCAGGTACCGAAAAAATCGAAGGAAACACCGAGGTGTTGGAAGGCAACATTTAGCCCTGATCAGCTTGAAGCGTGCCAAAGTTCCATGAATCATTTTTCTGAGTTTTCTAGTTTTTCTCTAATTTTTTTTTATTTGTGTACTAAGACAAAGTTTTAAGTTTGATTGGAGTTGTAATTTAAGAACTTTTAGTTTTGGTGTTGTTAATTAATGGATGATGGTAAATTTGGTGGCAACATTGATGAGGATTCTTAATTAAGAAAATTGATTTTAAGTTTTAAACCTTATTATGATGTCTCCAAATTTTGGGGCATCACACAAACCCTAAACCCCCAAATTCCATGATATAACTCTATATGCTCAAAAATGTAGATTTTGCGTTTATATAATCAAAATACCACAAATCTATCTATTGAAGAAGAACTAAGACTCTTACCTTGAGAATCAATCAAGAAAACAAAGCTCCAAGAAGAATCCTTCGCAAATCCAAAATCCAATCGGTTGAAAATGTTGAACTTCAAGCCTCTTCACTTTCTTGTAAGGGATCTTGCCCAAATCTTAGAAGAATGGAGAGTATTTGGGGTAAAAAACCTAGGGTTTTCGGACCTAGGGTGAGAGGAAGGAGGAAAGAAATGGAAAATGCAAAGAATGATCTAGAAATGTGCCTTTAAACTTGCTGAACTCACGCGACCGCTTCGGCGTCGCTTCCGCCGAGTGTACCTGCTTCCAGCACAGATTTCAAAACTTCAAATGGACATAACTCTCTCATTCGGACTTCGTTCTAGGTCGTTCTTGTGTCAAAATTGAAGCCTCGGAAACAAGCTTTCCAATGGTTCTAGCCTCACATCCAAATTCAAAGTGTGGAAAAATAAAAGGGCAAAAGAGTGACGACTGTTCGTAGGAAAAATTATTCGAATTAAATTATTGGTTCACTTTTACTTTACCATTATGTTGCCACTTCAATCAATATCCCAAAATAACATAAGGAGGTTCCAAATACACTAATAAAAAGTCAAGGGCAATCTCACTTTCCACGCTCGAGCGGGCAGACCAACAAAGCCGTCCGCTCAAGCGACCACTCCTACGTTCTAACGGGAATTCGCAACTCTCAGAATTTCGGACAGACTGCAAAAATGCTGGAAGCCTCTCAAGTCTGCTCGAGTGGAGGTAAAAATTTCTGGATCGTTACAATCTTCCCTCCTAAAGAAATTTTGTCCCCGAAATTGCATCCGTTCTAACAAAAATTGCAACAACCTTTTACTAACCAATTTCTTAACAACTCCTAGTCCAACAAATAAAGCATGAAAGCACCCATATATATATCCACCAAACCTTAACAACTTCAAATTTCACCTTACCTCAATTTCAAACCCAAAATGCAAAGTGTCACAATCTTTCTCCCTTAAGAAATTTTGTCCTCGAAATGAAGAAAACCAAACAAAAGGAAACTCAAACATGAACGGAAACACGCCCTTTAATGTTCAAAACTAGATCCACACTCGGGACAAATTCTCAATTTTTGATTTGATACCTCAGTGTTCCAAAGATACCCAAATGAGAAAAATTACAAGGAAGAGGTCACGATTACCTTTCGATCAACACAAAGTTAACACAAGCAAAACAAATAACACATTGCATTGCATGATCCAATACCACAATTCTCAATTGCATTTCCATTAACAGCGTTATCTAATTCTTTATCCCCCTAAGCACGTAAAAGTAAAATAGAGAAAAATCATTCGTTAACATATTTCAGTCTTTAACACTTAATTTTATCGTGCCATCCCATGCCACATACAAGGGAAATAGATCTTCGTTTTCCATATCGATCTCAACATTTTTCCGGTGAATTCCAACCATTACCAAATAACCTTCACCACCCATCCGGTGACATTGCAACATGATTTCCATACATACTTGTGTTAATAACGAACAAAAACAACTACAATGCATCAAAAAGGGTAACATCGCACATATGGCTTCTCGCAAGTGGGGAGTCTCCCTATCATTACAAATGCCTACACTTATATCAACATTCAATATATATATACATTGGCACAAGTGCACTTATAAAATTCCCATTCAAACAATTTTATTTATTTATTTATTTTATTTTTATTCATTTATTTTTTTTTTAAAAACTCAATTAGAACGGTTTCACAAATTCACATGAACAACACACGTATATATGCACAACACTCCATGCCCTCTAGTACCCCTCGAGACACTATTCATTCATATCCCTATTTATCCAAAATAAGGCAAATCCCAAGATAGTTAAGTATTAGTTAACTTCAAGTAGCATTCATTGAAATCACCTGGTACAAGTCACATCAAAACAAACTAACCCAATTTACTAATTAGCCACAAAACATATTAATCACGACATACTACTCTCATCACGATAACTCATATACTTTTATTTTGGTATTCACATATCTTCTAATAGTCCTTATATTTCCAATAATCCACATGTCTCCAAATAGTCGAGAATTAATCACAAATGATATTCATGATCTTACTTAGATTCAATAAGTCAAAGTACTCCTCCATTGACATCCCATATGAAGTCTTCGTAAAGTTGGGTATGTGATACAACCTCAACAACAAATTCAAATCCACAATTTCTCTGACCACAATAGCCTTATTGACAAATTAAATAAGGTGGGGATTTGTTCCATTAGTTCCAAAAGAAAAGTTATTTACTTCAAAAAGTCAAAGACAATTCACTCAGGCATATGGCCAACATTCACTTATCATACTCAACATTACATTCCAATAATCCATGTCAAAAGCATTCACCAAATTCATGATATAACACTTCCAAATAATATAGATCCTTTGGATAATGAAGAAACACTTATTACGTAACATTAATCCCAATAATCAACTTATATATAACCAAATGGGTTGAAATAAAAGAACGGGTTTTGAATCAATTATCATACAAAACGTTCATTCACAGGTAGTAAGGGTGCTCAATAGTGGTCTTCGGAAATTGAAGCATTCTCATCCCAATTGTTTCAACAACCTCAAATTAAGTTCCAAATGCCCAAATAGATGAGTTCTAAATTTGCCATAATTAATTAAACAAACATAAGAATATGAATTTTCACTCAAGACTTTTCGCATTTGCTAGACATTCTACTACAAAACTGCCGAACACATTCTTTGACTCCTTATTTGGCTAGTACTACACTAGCATAGGCAATCTATGATTCATTATTTCCATACTCATTCAAATTCTCATGTGCATATACACATTAATTTATTTTAATCTTCAAGTGGCCTTTAATATATCATCAAATTATTTTATTATTTTTTTTTAACTATAAATTTTTGATTAGCACTAGAAGCAAACTTCTTTTCCAACATTGACAATGCAATCTTAGCAAATAGAATTGTTCTCCTTCCAACATGGAATAGGCCAATCTTCATTGGTTTCAAATGCCTAAGCAAACAAACTCTAAATTTTCCAATTCTCTTGTGCACATATATAACTTACTTCAACTGTCAAGTAGCATCAAAGCTGTCATCAAATTATTTTGAAACCAAACTTTTGTCTTTCTCAATCCTTCGCAAGTTAGTCAATTCAAATTCTTTGCCCTAAGTTGCTCTTAAGAAATATGCATTTATAACTTCGGCAAAAATATTTTCTTGCTTTACATTTCACATTAACCCTTCTAAGTTGTACTAGATACAAGCTTTTTCACGATAAATTTAAGTCCTGGTCATATTCTAATAATCTTAGCATTTTTGGATGGAGTTCCAAAATCCAAGTAAATGTACCCTATGTTTGCCAAACATTAGGTAGGAAAGACTCACATATCCCAAAACATATATGACATAACAACTCAAAATTCTATACACGTGCTTAAAGTACTTATTTACTTAGCAATTGGGTTAGAAACTAATCTTTAAACTGACTAGCTGACTTGAAATCTCCTTAAAATTTTATTACTCCTGAATAATCCTTCGTTAGTTGTTCTATCTCTCTATACTTGAAGTATGCTCTTAAAATTCAATGATATACCCATTATAATATTTGCAACAAATCAAACATTTGGGGAATGAACTTATATTTTGCTTAAAATTATTTGCCTCTCCAAATTTTGTTTAACACTTTACTTTTCTTGTAATCTTGCAGTTTCCCATAGCATTGTTGCCTAGCTTTCTTTATATTTCTTAACATTTCCTCTATTTTGCCCAATTGCTCCAACATAGACTCAACTTCTATTTCGTTCTTTCTTCTCATTATCTTTTCTTAGAGTAACGAGACAAGATAGATAGCATTCGAGATAATATTGGCTAACTTAGATCATACATCACAAATTCAACCATGAATCAAACAATTATACAAGGATATCGGTGGGACAACCTATTCATTCCCATGAAGTTGACCGAGAATTTTCGATTCGAAGCTACGCCGGCCAAACGTGATTCAAACCGGACTTTCAAGGTCATTCAACAAATGTATGAGACTCTATGGTTCACACGTTAGACTCCTCACTGAATCAACATATTTCTTACATAGTTAACAGTTTTCTTATTCTCAATTACCATAGCTCCAAATGCCTCATTGAATCATCAAATTCCTCAATTTCCGAAATATCCTCGTAGTCTAATTTTACATTCAACTATGTAACTTTCATAACTTCCATCAAAGATTTTATTAATTCCTTCTAATACCGTATTCCCACCAATCAATATATTCGTATTCATTAATGTGCCAATCAAAAATTACATTTCCCTTATAATGTGAAAAATTCCTTATAACATCTTGTTTCCACAAATCAACATATTGGTACTCACCAATGCTTAAGTCAAAAGTTCAAATTTCCTTATAACATTAGAAATTCCACAATAATTCGTAGCCTTTAGCCTCAATACTTAACTTATCAAACACATTTCGATTTCCTTATAACCATTAAAATTCCATAATAGTACTTAATTCCTAGATTCAATACTCAAATTCATTAAACAAGCACACATACATTTCTCTGAATGCACAATTCATCACTTACTTTGTCATGTCCCGAACCCGCCCCCATGGGTTAAGGACATAACCGGCCAGTAATCCTGAGATTACTTACGGCCTCAAACCAAACCAGACATAGCTCATCAGAGTAAAGGAGCCAAACGGAAGCAAAATTTAAAAATTTGTCCATAGAGCTGTGCTTACATGGCACATCATAACAATCCATGCATCAAAATATGTAATAACACAAAGTTCTGTACATACAGGATCATTCAAGTCTAAGTCAGCCAGTCAAAATTATATACAACTATAATTCGAAGTTCTTGCCAATATGACAAAATATAATAAATTAGCATAAGGGCGAGAGCAAGTCTCGTGAGTGAGACATATGGGCTGACCCTTCCAAAACCTTGACTATTTCTCACAAACTTCACTGAGGCTGGGTTTGGACCTCCCTTGGCTCGCCTACAGACACATAAATGAGCGTGAGCGAAAGCCCAGTGAATAATATCAAATAAAGAAGTTACACGAACGGTACGTAGAACAATATACACCAAACGGCCTTGAGCCCAATTCATATTTTTATCTAATATATACATATATATCAAGTAACTGCGGTTCCAAACACATCAGACGGCCTCGGGCCCAATTCATTCATGTCAAATGGCCTTTGGCCCATTCATTCTTTCATTCATGTCAGATTGGCCTTTGGCCCATTTATTCTTTCATTCATGTCAGATTGGCCCTTGGCCCATTCATTCTTTCATTTATGTCAAACTGGCTTTTGGCCAATTCATTCTTTCAATCATGTCAAACTGGCCTTTGGCCCATTCATTCTTTCATTCATGTCGAACTGGACTTTGGTCCACTCATTCTTTCATTCATGTCAAACTGGCCTTTGGCCCATTCATTTTTTCATTCATGTCGAACTGGCCTTTGGCCCACTCATTCTTTCATTTATGTCAAACTGGCCTTTGGCCCATTCATTCTTTCCAACGGCCTCTGGCCCATTCATCGATGTGTCAGACTATCATTCATGACAAATTATCATTCGAGTCAAACGGCCTTAGGCCTAACCATTTGGCATAGCAAACATTTGTCCACAATTCACATTAACAAACTTATAAGACTTATAAGGGAGATAAGTAATTGGACAAATAACATACTTCAAAATATCTTTATTAAGATATTACTCACAAAGGATCGGTCAAGGTTGATTTGCCCCGAGCTTGACCCTACACATTACATAACACATATGGGTTACAAACAATTCAATCCGTTCTTAATTCATACACCCCTCTTAGGCTTCTTTCTTATTCTTTTAATTCATTCATAATGCTCAATGCATGCCTAAGAGTACTTAGAAGTGAAAGAGAACGGAAAACAAAACACGTAACGTTCTTACAAAATTTCAAACAGGGTCTCGCCGAGCGTGGACTTCCCGCCGAGTGGACCTATGAGGTATGCAAAAGTATCGTTACATCATTTTTACGCCGGCGTGAAGTCGGGCGCCGAAAAGGTCTCTACATGGCTCCCGCTGAGCGTGAATATCCCGCCGGCGGGCACCCATGTCTGCAAAACTTCGAGTCAGATTTCGCCGAGCTTTCGGCTTCGCCGAGCGGACATGCCAAATTCTGGAAAATCCAAAATTGTTTTTCAAGTTCAAACTCGACCTCCAAAGGTTCAAAACTCATAATTTTGGTTCCAAAACATGCAAATACATTATATATCATCAGTATACAAGCAAGATGGGGTCAATTGCTCAAAATCATGGTCCAATTCTTCCAAATTAATCAACATTTCTATATATAATCATGGTTCATGCATTCAAACTTTACATGAGCCCCTTACCTACAATAATCAAACATGCATGTCAAGAATATGATGCAAATAGTGTTCATTCTCATGAAGCTCAACTAAAATCATGCTTGCATGTACGATCCAGCCCACAATCTTTCATAATTCACTGTGGGGAAGTGGTTTTGGAAATACTCTTCAGATCTTGGGAGACGCTCTTGATACTCAGCTAGTCACCTGCAAACACAAATACTCCGGTCGGGGGTGCCGGGATTAGCACTCCGACGGGCAAGTTAGTTTTTCTACTCAAGAAAGCTTGTTTACTTAATTTAGTGAAGTGTTTCTTTTTAACATACCTTTCTAAACCAAGCTCTCGATTTATATTCATTCTTTTGACCTCGAACCCAAAGGCCCACCTTTTACTTATTATCCTTTTGTTTATTCCAACATAAATCTCTCGCCTATTCGGCGATCCCACCAATTTCGGCATCTTAGTTGATTGGTACGGTGCCGAACAGTTTCTGACTTATGGGATACACCCCTTCTTCCTCTTCTATTTATTCGGCTCCCACAATTGCCCTCCAAGCATTCTCCCAACATCTGCTATCGGAGTGCTTGGTTCGGATTCTGAATACTCAACCAAAATTTTGGCAATTGAGCCCACACAATATTTGTCTAAGTACACCCTCTTTTGGTTGTCGTACCGACTTCCCGTCTCTTCGTACATACCTATTCATTGTGATTTTAAAGATTGGCGTCCCTTCGGATTCACATTCCACAATACTGGTCACTAGGTTGCCTTTTGGATCGTTCTTGCAATTTTGTCTCCTCCAATATCTTCTTCTCTCTCTGTAAGTTTTCCACTTCTTTTCTTTGAGAAGTATTCCCATTTTATTCTTTGGCATATCTGTGTCAACTTTAGGGCATGGCGAAACATTTGAAAGACCTCCTTTCATCAAATCGAATCGCTGGTTTTAGACGCCATTTCTCTATTCCTGATGACGCGTCGCGTCGTAAGCTTTGGCCGACGGCACCCTTGACACGGAGAGGAGGACGAAACCTCAATCGTCTTTCCTCTTTTGTCAATCGCGAGGGTGGAGTCCGCTTCCTTGCACTCGCTTAGGGTCAGGCTTCGCCATTGGGATTTAATCCCTTCTCAACCTAACGTGAATTTCTTTAGAATTATAATGGGGATTGTAGTGTTGAATCGTCGCCTTGGAATTAACCTTGGCATTCCGACTATCCGACACTGCTATACCTTGGCTAAGTCCTCTGGCCGGCAAGGGCGTTATTTCCTTAGAGCTAAGGACACCGACCATCAGCTAATCATTATGCTTTCCAGCTCTGGGAAACGAGTTGATGACGTTATGGTCGTTGTCCAGGGTAACTGGGAATTTGGCGAAGGGAAAGATCGTGTCGACCCTATTCCTAGACGGAGGGGCGAGCCAGGTCGCCGAGTATCTCCTTGTTTTTGTCATGTGTTCATTTTTATTGTAGAACCTATTTCATTGAAATCTTACTACGCTTCGATGCAGGAGGGTTTGAAAAAGATATTACCTTCAACCCACGACGTCACCCTTTCCGATATCAGGGTCGCTCTTAGGTATTTCGGCCGGCGAAGTCTTCAAAAACAGGGGAGGGCGGCTCACATTCTGCTTTGTTACGAACCGACATACACAACCTTCTCGGCGGGGGGAAACATACCCATTCCAAAAAGTGAAGATTCCTTATCGCTTTATTCTCATTCGACTTCAAAAACTTGAGGCAGATAGGCTTTGAAGGGTCCGATTCGGAGCGGAACGAGGTAGCTGATCTCGTCGAATCCGATCAATCCGAGGCCGAGTTTGAGGAGGTATTGGATTCCGCCGCTCCTCTATTTACGTCAGGACCAGGGAATCTTCCTTCTGCCGACGTTTTTCGACACATAGAGAATCTTCCCGTCACAGACTCCGCGGATATGGCCAGATTGAGTCTGACAAAGCTTGCCAAAAAGGCGAATGCGGAGAGATTAGCCGCACGACGAAGAGCGGAGGGCCTTTCGTTTGAGATACCGCCCGCCACCGAATGTCGACTTCCCCTCCCTGTTGCCAAATCCAAGTCTTTGGAGGTTCTAGAGGAGACGGAAAAAGATCAGCATGCCGAATCTCCGTTAGTCGGGAGAGTCGGCCAAAAAGTTGAGGAAAAGGCAGGGAAACGCCCTGCTGACCTTAAGGCCGGCTCAGACGAACAAGGTGGTAAGCGTCCTCGATTAGAGGGGTCTAGTGAGGCTGCTCCTTTTGTTATTCGTCCAATGGTAAAGGACATGCCGGTTCCCTCTAACGCTTCGGCGCTTAAAGATCCTGAAGTCGCATTCGGTGTGGCTACTTCCGTGTCATTGCCGTCTGATATCGAGGCTTTCCGGGTGGAACCAGATATGAATGCGACAACATTGGCCGCGCAATCGGCACTCCTAGTACGTATTCTGACTTTTCTTCACCTCATCCAAGTACTGTTGAGGTTAAGTTTTTTGGGTTCTTTTGTAGACCGTTGGCCGGATAGCCGACAAGGGACGTCGGCAACTCAACACCGTCAAAGAGATTGGCCGCCTATGAAAGGAAGTAGAGGGCCAGAGGAAGAGGGCCGAGGATGCAGCTTTGAGAGCGAACAAGGAAGCTTCTCGGGCCGAGGCCGAGGCAGAAAAGGCTCGTATTGCAGATCAATCCCGAGCGGACGCCGAGAAGAGGGCGGACGCGAGAGAAACGGCGCTGGGATTGTCCCAGAAGGCGGTTTCCAGCCTGGAGGCTGAGTTGGCGGTCGTGAAGGCGGCTGCTTCCAAAGCATTCGAAGCCGGGAAAGATGCTGGGCTCGCCGAATATGTGGACCAGGTCTCGTGCTTCGAAAACAGGGGGTTCAAGCATGGCTGGCACAAAGCCTTTGCTGCAGCTGGAGTTTCACTGACTATACCACTGCCGTATGAGCAAGTGGATGTCAAGCCGTTGGAGACTGATTCCGAAGGTTGAGCTGGGCGAATGACTTAGGATTTCACAAATGCGTTAGGATTTCACAAATGTATTAGGAACTTACAAATGTATTAGGATTTTACAAATGTATTGTTAAGCTTTGTCAGACATTTTTGTGCGGGCTTATAGCTTATTGATTTTGTGTTGATTTTGTATATATAAAATGTCGTGAGCTGAATATATTAATAAATCTTGACATTTTTGTGCGGGCTTATGGCTTATTGATTTTCTACATATAAAATGTCGAGAGCTGAATATATTAATGAATCTGCCCTTGCCTTGGCCAGGGCGCGAGCGAGGGACCGAATGAGCCGATGGCTCTGAATCGAGGGCTGGGTAAGGCATAAATTACTCGGCGTTATTGGTTGAAAATATAGCCGTCTAAGTTGATGAATCTAGCCCTTGCCCCAGCGATAGCGCTTGAAATAAAGCCTAATAGATTAATGAATTTGCCCTTGCCAGGCGCGATAGGACCGAATGAGCCGATGGCTCAATCGAGGGTCGGGTAAGGCATAAATTACTCGGCGTTATCGCTTTGAAAATATGGCCGTCTAAGTTGATGAATCTAGCCTTGCCCGAGATAGCGCTTTGAAATACAAATTAATAGGTTGGGTAAGAGGCATGCGACTTTTTGACGCTTTCTGGGAGCGACGCATTCTTAATAAATGGGCGAGTTCATGCCAACAACTTAATTCGTTCCTTATTCAGGCTTGAACCAGACCTGGCAGGGGCCAACATTGGCTGGGTTTAGAGATTAAAATGAGTCGCAGAAGCGAGCCTATTCGCACGGAAAGGAGAGCGTCCGTGGATCGGGAAAAAGAGCGGCCCCCCAGTCGTCGAAGCAGATCACCCTAAAAGGATGGACCACGGGGAGGTTCCCCGCGCCCACGACCCCTTGTTGAGCCAAACGCGGAGCCACGAACGTTGAGTTTTGTAGTACTCGTGAAGAATAGACCAATGACGGAGGCGGATTCTATAATTAAAGACCCGGATGTGGCAGTCGAGTTCGCCCGGCAGATTTTTTCGCCGGAGGTCCAACAGTCGATGGTCGGGCGTCGAGATTTTGAAGTATTTCGGGATGGCATTCACGGGGCTGTCAAAGGACTGTATAGCGCTTATGAAATCGGGATGCGTCTGCGCGAAGCCCACCGCGAGAACGAGAAAAACAACGAAAAGAATTGCAGTCTGGAGGCTCGTGCACAAAAGGCTGAGAATGAGCTTCGGGAGCTAAAGAGTGTTCGAGCAGCCAAGTCGGGGGTGGACGGCCAAACGAAAATCATGGGGGAGAGGGCGAACCGAGAGGCCCCGGGTTATGAGAGCGGATATCAGGACGGCGTGAAAGCCGGGATTAGGAAGGCCAAAACGGACCTAGCGGAGGAGGTCTACCGATGCGAAAATTGTGGTTTCAAGCATGGCTGGATCAAGGCCCTTCAAACTGTGGAAGCTCTTGGATTCGGCTTCACCCCTATATCATCGGCATTACCTTCCATATTCCGAGTTCGAAATTGAGAAAAGCGACAACGAAGATGCCTATTGAGTGCGCCACAATGTGAAATAAATAGGACTATTTTATCGAATGCTCGAAATGTATCGAAATGTATAGCGGCCTTTGAATAAATAGAATTTCTTTATTAGCAGATTTTGAAATGTTTTGCGCGTAATTAAGCGCCCTATTGTACTGCGTAATGTAAACGTTCGGAAATACATCGATCGGCTCCAATTTAGGAACCGTGTATTTGATCAGTTAAATCATGATATCCATGAAGGGCGCTCCGAATCCGGAGACTTATTTGGCCAATCGGGATATCCACGAAGGGCGCTCCGAATCCGGAGACTTATTCGGCCAATCGTGATATCCACGGAGGGCGCTTCGAATCCGGAGACTTATTTGGCCCTTAGATGTTATGCACCCAAAGGGGCTCCAAATACGGAGACTTATTCGGCCAATCGTGATGTCCACGAAGGGCGCTCCGAATCCGGAGACTTATTTGGCCCTTAGATGTCTTGCACCCAAAGGGGCTCCGAATACAGAGACTTATTTGGCCAATCGTGATATCCACGAAGGGCGCTCCGAATCCGGAGACTTATTCGGCCAATCGTGATATCCACGAAGGGCGCTCCGAATACGGAGACTTATTCGGCCAATCGTGATATCCACGAAGGGCGCTCCGAATATGGAGACTTATTCGGCCAATCGTGATATCCACGAAGGGCGCTCTGAATTCGGAGACTTATTCGGCCAATCGTGATATCTGCGAAGGGCGCTCCGAATACGGAGACTTATTCGGCCAATCGTGATATCCACGAAGGGCGCTCCGAATCCGGAGACATTTGGCCAATCGTGATATCCACGAAGGGCGCTCCGAATCCGGAGACTTATTCGGCCAATCGTGATATCCACGAAGGGCGCTCCGAATCCGGAGACTTATTCGGCCAATCGTGATATCTACGAAGGGCGCTCCGAATATGGAGACTTATTCGGCCAATCGTGATATCCACAAAGGGCGCTCCGAATCCGGAGACTTATTTGGCCAATCGTGATATCCACGAAGAGCGCTCCGAATCCGGAGACTTATTCGGCCAATCCGCGCCCAATAGAGACTTATTCGCCAATCGTGATATCCACGGCGGCGCCCAATCCGGAGACATTTGGCCAATCGTGATATCCACGAAGGGCGCTCCGAATCCGGAGACTTATTCGGCCAATCGTGATATCCACGAAGGGCGCTCCGAATCCGGAGACTTATTTAGTCATTAAGAAGCGTATGAACTGAAGCATGAAAACGAGCAACTTTTGTATTACGGTAGAGTATGTACAAGTACCAAGCCCACAAATCGGGTCATTGGTAAAATTTTCGTAGATGCGTTGAATTCCAAGGCCGTGGCAGGCTTCTTCCAGACATGTCCGAGAGCCGATATGCCCCTGTTCTTGCAATGGAGTCTATTTGATAGGGGCCGTCCCAATTCGACCTCATTTCCGGCCGTTCCCGGCCTACCGAAGTATTTTCTTTAAGACCACTTCTCCGAGGTAGTGACGAATCGAACTCGTTGATTGTATGACTTAGCGAGTGCCGACATACCGCCATGGAGGCTGTGGCGCGGTCTCTTCGCTCTCGATTAGATCCAGTCCGTATGCAGCATCATATCATTTCGGCTCGTATCAAAGGCTTGTGATTTCAAAGTCGGGAAGCCGATTTCCAGGGGTAAGATTGCTTGGGTTTCGAAGCATAGGGCGAACGGCGTTTCTCCGGTGGACCTAATCGGCGTTGTCCGGTGCGCCTACAATACACTTGGCAATTCTTCGACCCATTTGCCTTTTTTTTCCAAATTTCTTTTTGATGCCGCCCAAGATGGTTTTGTTTGAGGCTTCGCTTGACCGTTACTCCGGGGTAGGCGGCGAGAGAAGTAAGGCGTGATACCGATTTGCCGATAGTTCTCGATATACGCCACAATCGAATCGGCCGCCATTGTGCGAGATGAGAGCTCTTGGAATGCCGAATCGCGTAATGATGTTTCTCCATACAAATCGCTTATGTCAAGATCTCAGATGTCGTTAGAGCCTCCGCCGACCCATTTTGTAAAGTACTCATTGCTACGATTAGGAATCGCTTGTTTCGGGCCCCGGCAACGATCCTACAATATCAAGCCCCCATTGAGCAAACGGCCAGTGGATCGTGATAGAGTTCAACTCTTGGCGGGCAAATGGGTTAGTGGGGAGAACTTTTGGCACCGTCAGATCTTTTAACATAATTTTCTGCGTCGGCTCTCATTGTCGGCCAATAATACCCCTGTGTTATAGCTCGATGGGCGAGAGAGCGTCCGCCAGAGTGGGCTCCACAACTGCCCTCATGTATCTCAGTTAGAAGTTCCTCCGCTTTATCCGGGTGTACGCATTTCAAATAGGGACCGGAGAGGGACTTTTTGTAAAGCCCTCCTTGTGGATCCAGATAGTATCGCAGGGCCTTATTGCGTAGCTTGTGTGCTTCTTTTTTGTCCTATGGGAGTTGTTCAGAAGAAAGGAATCCGGCTATGGGGTCCATCCAACTTGGTGCGGATTCTATAATATTAATGTGGGTTTCCTCCGAAGGGCCGATACTCGGCTCCGGGATGAAACCTACTTCAATGGTCCGTTTGAGTTCAGAATTGATGACGGAGGCTAGGCATGCCAGGGCATCTACGTGTGTGTTCTGATCACGAGTTATTTGGTTCAACAGGATGGTCAAACCGTTAGCAAAGAGTTGGCCGCTTTCATATAGGCACCATACGGTCGCTTTTTGCAACAGATTCCCCTTTAGCTGGTTGATGACCAATTTGGAGTCACAAAACACTAGCAAACACCGAGCGCCAAGAATATGTGCATTTCGTAGACCGGCTAAGAGGGCTTCATACTCGGCCTCGTTATTTGATGCTTTGAAGCTAAGCTTCACGGCCTGCTCTATTACTGCGCCGTCGGGAGACATGATTACTACGCCAAGGCCAATTTCGCTGATTAGACGATCCATCACAGTATAGCTGCCAAATATCTCTGACATAAATTCTCCAGTTCGACTTTGATCGAACTTCATCCTTTGGAAGAACGTCGGCAGGTTTAAGGTCGGAAAGCCCACCTGTGAATTCGGCCACAAAGTCGGCAAGCACCTGTCCCTTGATTACGATTTTGGGTAAAAACTGAATGTCATATTGGCCGAGTTCAAGAGCCCATTTTGAAACACATCCTGATGCTTCCGCACTTCGTAGTACTGATCGGAGGGTAATCATATCACCCCAATGCTATGCCCCGAAGTAATGCATCGCTTTTCTTCGCCATGACCAAGGCTAGGATGAGTTTTTCCAATGGAAGATAACGTGTCTCAAGATCGACCATTGCCTTGCTCACATAATACATCGCCGCAAGGTTCTTCTTCTTCTTTTTAATAATATGGCCGATGGCCCTATCGGAGACCGCTAGATACGTAATGAGGGGTCACCGTGGGTGTTGTCAAGAGAGGCACGATCGGAGGTAAGTTTTGAGCCGGTGAAAGTCGCCAGATTCGGCGGACCATTCAAAAGCTTTGCCTTTGACGTAACGTCCGAAGAATTGTTCAGATCGGTCCGTTGACCGATCGATGAATCTATTGAATGCGCCGCCATCCCCATCAACTTTTGGACTTTTTATCGATCGGGGAACCGAGTTCCAAGATCGCTGTGACTTGCCTCGGGTTGGCTTCGATTCCGCGGTGGTTGACGATATAACCCAGGAATTTGCCGGAGTCGATTCCAAACGCGCACTTCGAGGCATTTAGTTTCATTCTATATTTGCGCAAGTTGCCGAATGTCTTCTAGATCGCTATGTGATCCTGTTTTTGACTTGACCACCATATCGTCGATGTAGACTTCCATGGTGTGGCCGAGTTGTTCTTTGAACATGGCGGTGACCAATCTTTGGTAAGTTGCCCCTGCGTTCTTCAGTCCAAAAGGCATAACTTTGTAGTAATAGGTTCCTCTTGGGGTGAGGAATGCAGTTTTGTCTTGGTCATCTGGATGCATGGCGATCTGATGGTAGCCTCTGTAAGCATCGAGGAAACTCATGCGTTGATGGCGCCGTGGCATCGACGAGTTGGTCGATTCTAGGTAGGAAAGCATCCTGGGGCAAGCTTTGTTCAGATCCGTGAAGTCGACGACACTCGCCAAGTTCCATTTTTCTTCTTCACCACCAATCGTATTGGAGAGCCACGTGGGGTAGGTGACTTCTAATTGCTCGGCCGAGCAACTGTCGACTTCTTCTATGACCAAGAAGCAGTGCTCATGCGAAACCGACGGCCTTTTCCGAATGATGGGCTTGCATGTGGGTCGACGCTCGTGGTGCTGAACCGATGGGTCTATACCCGGATCTCATACGAGTCCACGAAAGACGCCGAGGTTGGTAAGTAGAAAGGAGATCACCGCCGCCTATCGCCTTGGTGTAACGAGGTGCCGATCATGAAGAACTTTTACGGCTTCCGCCGATGTCAACTCGGTCTAAACTTTCGTGGGTTTTTCGCTATCGCGCCCGACGTCATCCAGATTTCCGATTGGGTGCCTCGATGGAGTTTACGCAATTCCTTTGGCATTTTGGCGCCAAGAGGTAACATGCTTGTGCCGATTTTTGGGAGCCGCGGATCCGCTCAATGCCGTGTTCGGCTGGGAAACGAACGATTGATGGTAGGTGCTTGGGACGCTCGCAAGGTATGCAACCACGATTGCCCCATAATGAGATTGTACGGCGACAAATGACGACTGTGAATTCTACATCCACTGCTCGAACCCGCCGACGGGTAGGTTGATTTTTCCTAGGGTATTCGGATTGGCATTGAAGCCTAATAGTGGATAACGGGTCGAGTCGATCCGATTCGATGAAATCGAGCTAGATGAAGGTTTTATAAAACATGACCTCCGGCGTCGCTCGTCTATAGGAACGCTGCTCGACGGTGAACCGGTTTACATGTAGCGTAACAACCAGTGGATCGATGTGAGGGAGCGTTACGCCGATCAAATCAGAATCGTCGAAGGTGATGCTTGGTGATTCTCGGGGTCATTTTGCTGGCGTGAGTTGCTGCTGAGGGCCTGGGAGAGACTGGATTGCATGTATGTCCGGGGCTTCCGGCAGGCTGTATATCATACGGATGTTATCGTGCGGAACACTTCGCTGGAGACGTTCGTCTTGTGTCAACTCCTCAAAGTAATCGGTTGAAGCACAACGAGCGTCGGTGTTTTGCTGTCGGGCCTGAGACCGTTGGTCTCCTGCCCTTGGGGGTCGCTTAGAGACCTGGCGCACTGTTTGTTTGGGCTTTGCTATTTTTGAGGCTAGATCGCGGCGAAGGCGCTCGTTCTCAACGATGGTGCTGTCTAAACTCTGTTTGGTCTTTCTAGCTCGTTCCAAGGTGGCTAGCATCGAAGTGGTTGGTGAATCGACATTCAAGGCACGTCTTACAGCAATGATTTCCTTCTCAAGCATGTTTGCCGGAGTGAGGTCGACTCTCTGTGTGATCGCATCGGTAGCTATCGGAGAATCTTGAGTCACGCCTTCCATGGATGTATTTGAGTATTCCCACAGACGGCGCCAATTGTGGGGAAGTGGTTTTGGAAATACTCTTCAGATCCTGGGAGACGCTCTTGATACTTAGCTAGTCACCTACAAACACAAATACTCCGGTCGGGGGTGCCGGGATTAGCACTCCGATGGGCAAGTTAGTTTTTCTACTCAAGAAAGCTTGTTTACTTAATTTAGTGAAGTGTTTCTTTTTTTTACATACCTTTCTAAATCCGAAGCTCTCGTATTTATATTCATTCTTCTGACCTCGAACCCAGTGCCCACCTTTTACTTATTATCCTTTTGTTTATTCCAACATAAATCTCTCCGTCTATTCGGCGATCTCAACATATTCGGCATCTTAGTTGATTGGTACGGAGCCGAACAGTCTCTGACTTATGGGATACACCCCTTCTTCCTCTTCTATTTATTCGGCTCCCACATTCACATATTACATGTTAGATCATGTAATTTCATAGGAATTCTCTACATGCATGAACACATGGACTTCAATCTCAACTTGATCAACTCAATTCATGATCTGACTCACCATTTAATCTTCAATTCACAAAATCATGACTCAAACTCATGAATTAAGGGTTGATTACTTACCTAGGAGCTTTAATCTTCCAAACTTGTGCTTAATTCTTGAGTTCAACCTCCAATTCTCAAGCCTTGAGCCAAACTTGCACAATTCTTCCTCTTCCCCTCTCTAGCTGACTCTCCCTCTCTCTCCTTAGAGTAATTTCAGCCAAAATGAATAAAAGAGAGGAGTTGAGTGTGTAGTGCCCCCTTTTTATATAAGTCCCATTAATCACAATTATCAATATTAAATAATTTGAGCACTACACCATCAATTTAATCTAATTAATCTGATTTGAATCAATTTTTAATTAAATTTCACCGTAGGCTCTAAAAATTACACTAATCATGATGGCATAATCAATTTCGGGTTTTGTGGCCGATAAGGCCCTCAATTTAATTTCCAAAGCAGAAAGTCAAATAGATTTTCCTACGGTGAACAGATAGAAATTCAAAACCACATATATTCACATAAATGGCACACAAAATCATATTAGACACATAATCACATTCATAATAAAGACTGATTAGCATGGTACGGAACAGGGTTATCACATACTTACTATGTGCATGAAACTTAAATGTGTTCTAGACACTCCAATGCTCAATGGACACGTGTGTGAGGTATTAACTCGTGCTCTAATACCACTCTGTCACGACCCAAACCCGCCCCTATAGGTTTAGCATCGTAATTGGCTAGTAATCCTAGATTACCTTCGGCCTCAAAGATAAAACTTCAAAATATTTAAATTATATCGGAGCCTAAAGCGGAAGCAAAACAAAAATAACAATGTCCATCGAGCTTGTGCATACATCATGACTAAAATAATTAAAACATTTAAACACAATAATAAATTTATATACAATTCTTAAATATCTCATACACATACATTTAAGACTCAGCAAGATTCAAAGCTCTGACAAAGCTAAGGGCTAATTTTCTTGGCTCTACACGAGCCTAACTCGCTCCATTCCAGAAGCTCTTCAAAAGGCTAACACTGGTAGACTCCGAGGCTTCCTCTATCCTTGTTGCTTAGTTTACTCACCTACATATATATATAAATAGTGAGCTAAAGCCCAGCTAGTAATAACAAAATAAAGAGGTTAAATGAATGAAGTTCAATGATAATACAAAAACCTATTTTACAATTTTGAAACGATTCCTAAATCATTTTTGAAGGGAGGCATTTGCCATAATATATCAAATTTATAACGAAACATTTTCCATACCAAATCCCTTACCAAAACATATATTTCATTTTCCGAAATAATCTATTTAAATAGGCAAAACAATTCGATTAGCCATCACATCAATTCCATGCAATAATAAAAACCATTATGCGATAACATTTTCATTAATTCATAAACTTCATCATTAAGATCTTTCAATGTCAAATTATGTAGTACATCCATGAAGTAATAATGAACTGTATGTCACAATCCAAAAGCCATGGTATTGTTACCCCCAGGCAAGGGCCTATAGCCATGATATTGTTACTCCGTGCAAGGGCCTAGCCTTGGTACTATTACCTGTGCAAGGGCCTATAGCCATGGTATTGTTGCCCCTGTGCAAAGGCATATAGCCATGGTACTATTACCCCTGTGCAAGGGCCTATAGCCATGGTATTGTTACCCTGTGCAAGGGCCTATAGCCATGGTAATATTACCCCTGCAAGGGCCTATATTCAATGGATGCCACAATATCGCTTTCAAAATGTAACTTCATTCATTAAAGGACATAACATTTCAATAACCTATGCTATCAATTAGCAAATCATTTTAAGAATTCATTCAATCAATCACATATCCATTTTGATAGCAATAACATTTTCGAAAGTAAAAATAGTTTGAACATATCTTTATAAGGTTATTACTCACAGTGGGTTAAGTCAATATAAGGCCTCGGACATCCACCTATACAAATCACACAACAAAGATACAGTAGAAGCACTATTCAATATTCATTTCATATTATAGCATGATTTACAATATCCATAATAAAGGTTTAATCCATAATTTTTACATAATTTTCAAACACTTCCAAAAATTCAATTAAACTTGTATATATATATAATTCAACCCCTCAATTTCATGATTTTACTTTCAATTTGGGCAAAATCATTAATTATCACCATGAATCAACTTTAGGGTTTTCAAGAAAGAATTAAGGTTTTCTAGAAAAATTGGAACTTCTCACACCACTACTTTTAATTCCAAATTTTCCCTTGATTATACACCTAAGGTTCATAATCGACAAGCTTAATCCAACACTTGAACCCCAACATTTCAAACCCTAAACCCCCAAATTTTATGATATAACTCTATATGCTCAAAAATGTAGATTTTGCGTTTATATAATAAAAATACCACAAATCTATCTATTGAAGAAGAACTAAGACCCTTATCTCGAGAATCAATCAAGAAAGCAAAGCTCCAAGAAGAATCCTTCGCAAATCCAAAATCCAATTGGTTGAAAATGTTGAACTTCAAGCCTCTTCACTTTCTTATAAGGGATCTTGCCTAAATCTGAGAAGAATGGAGAGTATTTGGGGTCAAAAACCTAGGGTTTTCGGACCTAGAGTGACAGGAAAGAGAAAGGAAATGGAAAATGCAAAGAATGATCTAGAAATGTGTCTTTAAACTTGCTGAACTCGCACAGTCTACTCGAGCGTCGCTTTTCCCGCTCGAGCGTATCTGCTTCGAGCATAGATTTCAGAACTTCAAACAGGCATAACTCTCTCATTCGGACTTCGTTCTAGGTCGTTCTTGTGTCGAAATTGAAGCCCCGGAAACAAGCTTTCCAATGATTCTAGCTTCACATCCAAATTCAAAGTGTGGAAAAATAAAAGGGTAAAAGAGTGATGGCTGTTCGTAGGAAAAATTATCTGAATTAAATTCTTGGTTCACTCTTACTTTACCATTATGTTGCCACTTTAATCAATATCCCAAAATAACATAGGGAGGTTCCAAATACACTAATAAAAAGTCATGGGCAATCTCACTTTCCACGCTCAAGCGGGCAGACCAACAAAGCCGTCCGCTCGAGCGACCGCTTCTACGCTCGAGCGGGAATTCGCAACTCTCAGAATTTCGAACAGACTGCAAAAATGCTGGGAGCCTCTCAAGTCCGCTCGAGTGTCAACTCCCCTGCTCGAGTGGAGGTAAAAATTTCTGGATACAATAGTCATATCTACTTCAACATTTTACTTAACCTCCAAACTTCACCCCTCACTTCCGTTCTTCTAATCAATTCTATATGAAGCAAAGGCTTGTCCTCAGCTAGCAAATCAAGAGCATGAGCTTCTTTTTTAACACTCTTATGCTTATTTTCCACCTTCCCAAATACCTCCACATTCCACTACTTCAAAGCTTGCTTTAGGGCTTTAAATTTCATGTGACACTTATAACCAAATTTCTAACCCTCCACTACAAAACCAAATTCAACTTTGTTGCAGAAAAGGTAAGAAGTTAGGATGAAGTAACCAAGCATTGAGGAATTTAAAAGGCGCAGGTTTCCAATCCCTATCATCCTCCATTAAGATGATATGACTATGATCAGATAATAGTCTGGAGAGGCCCCAAAGTTTGAAATTAAAGTTCTGCACCCACTCATGGTTTAGTAGAAATTTGTCCAGTCTACTTCATTTCTCTCTGTCTTGGGAATTACACCAAGTAAACTTCATCCCTAGCTTAGGCATATATATTTATCAGCTCAAGTTGTTCAATCATATTATTGAAGTCTTTTATCCCTCTATCTCTTCTCGAGCACCTAATTCTTTCTGATATAATCTTTATTTCATTAAAATCACTCCCCAAGCACCATGGCCTTGGAAAATTGGACTTCAATCTTACTAAAAAAAATCTCACAACTCTTTTCTTTTCACCACCTCATTAGGACCATATACATTAATAATAACACAATCCAAGCTACAAAACATTGTGCCTGAAAGTAGGATGAAATTGTGATTACAACAACAAGCATTCAACTGAAACACCTCAGGTTTCCAAATACACAGCAATTTTCAGCTCTTCCAACCGCATCTACGGCCATAAACTCAATTTGATCCCCAGGCCACATAGATTTTACCAAATTAGAATTGATTGTAGAGATCTTAGTTTCTTGAAGGAGAATAATGTCCACTATTCTATCAGCAATGTTTTTCTCTGTCTTCCTTCTTTTCTCTGGTCTTCCTAACCCCTTCACATTCCATGATTGTATCTTCATTAACACACTAGAACACTCTTACTCACCTAGGATTGCTAGTCTAGATAACATCTCTCTCCTTTGGCCTTACTTTCTCTTTGTCCTTGGCTTTAAGTTCATTCAATTTGCTAATTACTTCCTATTCTTTTCATTCACAATCAAGACCAAGAGCTTTGCCAATTTGAAGTGAAGCTTCAGCCTCTGACAGCACTCTCCTTCCGCTGTTGGTTCCACTAGTCATTGGTAATGAAATTGCACTTACAACCCACATGAAAAAGCTCCCTTTCTCAAATTCATGATGATTCCCCTAATTTCCTAGTAGTCACAAACTTCCCTTCTTTTCTTCATTTGTTTTCTTCGCTTCTTTGTCCTTTCTCTTTCAAAATAGCCTTCCTTGTTGGACTTGAGATTGTATCTTGACCCATCCTTTGGTCCTTATGGTTGAGAAGACCCACCACTTGGCTCGGATTTTCCTTAAATGAAGATAACCCACTATTACCAAGATGGGCTAGTCCCACTTTCTTAGTTTGACCCATCAAAACTCAAATGGGTCTTATCAAGATCCACTTCAATTTGAATCCCAAGCATATTCCCTGCTGAGCCACTCAAGCTTCTGATAAACCCAGGTGTGCAGATTTCTCCATGTATCCTATGCCTACCACCATCATTAATAAACTTGGAACTCGTCCCCAACTCTACAGAGTCACCCTCGCATGCGCTTTCATTCTCTGACACTGCCTTCATCATTTCTATTTTAGCCACCACAGACATCCATCAACCTATCCTTCCACTCCATGCTATTTCACTAGCATGTGGAGCCACTTTGTCCACTCCATCCAGATCACTCCTTTTGGCCACATCCTTACCAGCATGGACGGCCACATCATCATCATCTTTCTTCTGCCTACTACCTTTGTCTGTACACTGATCCTCTTCAACCTCCTCTCAAGGATAAATGTCACTAGTCTTCGTTCATTTGATTTGCAGACACACTGCTCATTCAAAACATTTGAAACTATGATTTGCTCTTCACATACCCTAACTGGGTATATTATACCTTTGCACTCTAAGTTGATTGATTTGATTAATGGACTCCATACATCTTGTGGCTATCTTCACTTTCCCACAATGGAGAAAAGATAGTCTACTAGTATCATCATCCATACCAATCACCAGTTCCCAAACCTTTCCAATGCTACTAAATGTAGTGTTACTCCACAAGTTCAATGGGTCTCCATAGCAACTAAGCCAAATGTACCTTTCTTGCTCAATAGCCATCCATTGTCTCCATTCTAGAACTGATTCGCACCAGTCATAAAGTCACTCCTTCATTGATACAAGTTGTTCCTTCATAACTGCAACTGATTGAAATGAAAGAACCATATCTCTTCCACCTCCTAGTCTGACTTTGATTTCCCCAAACCCTCTCCCTAGAATTTCCTCCCTAAAATCATCCACGAAAGATGATGATTTGAGTCTCACTACTGCACTTTCATATAGCCAGCCATTATCTTCCTCATATACTTTAATGGTTCTGTTTGCAATTGGTTCTGCACCTATGCCTCTTACTACCTCAGCAAATGATTGTTTCCCCTTATAGCCAACATTGTACGTGTGATTGGCCTCCATTGTCTTCCTGATATGTGGTACATGTACCATTTTGTGCTTTGCATCGCCATCCTTCCCAAACTCTTCCATTTTAACTTCAAGTGCTCGGTCTTTACACCAAAGCTCATTTGCTTTTTGAACTGCCATATTCATCGCTATAGAGCAGTTATATCTTACAAAGCCAAAGCGAGATCGCGTCATCTTTCTTCTCTTGTTTGGGATAAAAGTATCTGTAACTACACCATAGTTAGAAAATATTGTATGCAACCCTTTTGTGACCATGGATTCTGGTATATTATCCACAAAAACAGAGTGAATAGTTGCTTCCTTCCTTTTGCTCCACACCCCCTTCCTTCATGTCTACGTACCATTGGTTGTCATCCTCCATTTCCATGTTGAATGCCTCTCTTCATTTTTCTCTCTCACAAATTTATTGCTTGTTCATCAACACATAAACACCACCCACCATTGCGTTCTATAATGAATATCATGATATGTCATAATTTTTTTCACTAAAATAGTATGTAACAATTAAAACACATTGTTCATAACATAACAAAGATGGTTTATAAGTTATATTTTAGGAGTGCACACCATAAATTCACACATTTGCAACTTTTACAACAAAGTGACATAATATTTCTCACAGATCATTTAGAAGTACACACAATAAGGTGGTGTTTGTTTTGAGGATTGAGGCATGGGGTTGGATGATAGTCCTTGGACTACTAATAGTCCATTGTTTGGTTCAAAATTGTTGCTGGACTATTAGTCCCAAATATGTTGGACTATTGTGTCCTATGGGGAGGAGGTGGAACACAAATGGAGGGGATAAGGGGGGATATGAGATTAGGTGGTGAAATGACCATTTTGACCATCTACTATTTAATTATGTATTATATTTAGTAAAATTCAGTAAAATTTAAATGTCTCAATTTAAAAATAAAATAATATTATTTAATTTTTATTGATGTTTTATTTATTTAATTTTTAAAATAATTTTTTATAGATATTTTATTGTTGTTTTATTTTTAAAACTTGGTTTATATTTTTTTTAATTTCATTATTTAAATTTGAATAGATGTTTTATTTAATTTCATTATTTAATTATTATTATTTTTTAAAATAAATTTATTTTAAATTTTAATTAAAAAATAACACATATTTTTATTGATATTTAATTTATTTAATTTTTTAAAAATAAATTTATTTAATTGTGCAAAAAATAAAATAAAATAAATTTTTATTCAATCTAACTAAAAATAATTAAAATATTAAAGATATGTTTAACATTGCTATTACTTAGTAAATAATTGAAAATGATAAAATAGTCATTTGAGCATTTATTTTTCTCCATAATATCCCAAACAAACATAAGATTCAATAGAATAGTTCAATTCAGACATCTAATCCCATGACTAAACAAACATAGGATACAAATTCAGTTCAACCAAACAGTCTGAGGACAATGTATCCCAGGACTAACAGTCCAGTGGATTCCAATCCCTCTTTATCCAGTTCGTCCAAACAAATACACTCTAAATTTCTTCAAAATCAAAATACAGGAAATGAATAAAAATAGCGAAACATATTTGTGGACTATGTTAAAAACAGAATTTTATTATAAATGAAGCAAATATTTTTAACTCCCAAATTTGATGCATTTCAAGCTTTAATGCAATTTTAAATATACCACAAAATATTCATGTGGTGGTAGGAGCTTTTGTTAAATGCGTTACCAGTTGTGGGGACTGGGGA
This sequence comes from Camellia lanceoleosa, assembly GCA_025200525.1. Lineage (NCBI taxonomy): Eukaryota > Viridiplantae > Streptophyta > Magnoliopsida > Ericales > Theaceae > Camellia > Camellia lanceoleosa. The sequence continues at coordinate 126,515,399 of CM045763.1, read as the reverse complement.
TTAATATGTCATTTTAACACCCAAATGACCAAAATGCCCTTGCAGTCTCATATAAATACAGCATGGCTGAGAAGTCTCTCTCCTCATTCCTCACTTGTCTCACCATCTTCATCATAGAAAGAATAGTACAAATGGCTGTGCCTTTGTCTAATGAGATTGAAGCCCTCACCAAAGCTTTCACAGGTTCTCTCTCATCCATCCCTTCAATTATTCTTTGTTTCTTCCCAAATTAATTATAATAATAAAGAATTCACATTTACAAAAAAATAATTAAATGGTTCTTTTTGGTATAATTTGGGTGTGATCTTGTATGTGTTGTTTCGATCACATTTTCCAGTTTTTGTATCTCCAAAATTCATGCTGCTTCTATTTCTTTAATAGTGTTCATATTGTTTTCTTTTTATTTATTTATCATTTTTACACACAAATAAGAATAGTTACTTTTTAACTCTCCTCAAAGGCTGGAGTAATCGTAACTCGTGCACACTTCCACTCTATTAGAATAATAATTTTTTAGTTTTTTATTTTGGGTTTTGTTACCTTTAATAAACTTTTTCGTATTTTAATTTTTTTTAAAAATTTTTTATATACGTCTAACTTGGATGTATCTAAAAATGACATATTTGTGAAGAAATTTTTTTAAAAAAATCAATAAATACAAAACTTTTTAAATATTTTTTTCACAATTATTTTAATTTTTAAGTGTATTTAGATTAAATGAATTTAAAAAGTCAAAAAAAAATATTGAAAATATTTTTTTTAAAAAATGAAAGACAAAAGCTATTTTTGAAAATTGTTAACCAAACAGGGTGTTTTTCTTCAAATTTAATTTTGTTTATTTTGTTTCTTGGTAGTTTTCGATTTTACTTTGACTATGCCTTGATCTCATATATTTGTTTCCTGTCAATATTCATAGGCCACTTATGATCATATACTACATCTCCATCTATTGACTTAACTTACTAAATTTTATCTGTTTCATTTCCTTTTATGATGTTTTAATTTTTTTTTCCCTGAATGAAGCACAATATGAAAATTAAAAATACATTTGTTATTTGTTTTCAAAATTTTAAATAACATTTTATATGTTTTTTTTATTTTAATTTAAAAATACGTAAGGAATAAAAAATTTATTTTCCGCCACTTGATCTTTAGATATTTTACATAATGTGAATGGGTCTTTCTAAAAAAGACAATAAATAAATAAAGATCATCATACATTTTTCACCTATTTCAAAACATTTTTCATTAATTTAATAATTTTTTCACTTTTTCACAAATTTTCAAAACATTTTTATCACTGCAACAAATAAGTAGGGGTAGGCGCGGGTCGGTTGCGGCCACGGAACCTCTAATCCGTCATCCGTCCGCCAGCTTGGCGAATTAGAGAAAATCAATCTGCATCCGTCTGTCAATTCGGCAGATGTGGATTGAGCGGATCGGCGGTTTGGCGCATGGATGCGAATCGGTTTGGCGGTTTAAAATTTTATAAATTTTCAACATAATTCAACTTGTGCACTTCCTTACAAAAAAAGAAGAAGAAAGTATTACAGTTAATGACTTAAAAAATATTACAATCACTGCATACCTCATCCAAAGTAAGACAGTTTGAAACTTTAGAATATCACAATCACTGTATGTCTCATCCACATACTACAATCATAGCATGCCTCATCCACATAAAATATTACAATCTGTGGTTCTTAAAATATAAAAACAATTCAAATCACCAAAACTATGAACAGAGCAGTAGTAGAGATTATGGCCATGTTTGGTTTGTGTTTCCCAAAAAATTTTGGAAAAAATTCTCTACAAATAAGTTTTCAAAAGTAATCAAACCAAACAAATTTTTCCAAAAAAATTTCTCAAAACTTGTTTGGTTTACAAGTTTTCCAAACAAATCTCTCTCTCATACACGTCAAATCAATCACTTTTCCAAAACTTTCTCTCAAAATAATTTTTCAAAACATCTTTTGAAAAAAACTAAGCCAAACAACTTTTCGTACTTTTTATCTTTAAAACTCATCTCCCAAACTCAAACCAAACATACCCTATATGTCTCTATATTGTTACATCTATATCTGTTTTTGAAAACAAAAATCAACCAACATATATCATATTTTCTATTTATTGTTTTTAGAAACAGATTTTAAAACCAAAAATATAGATAAATGATACGTTTATTTTTTTCAATTCAAAAAAGATATTCAAGTTAAAAAAAAATTTCAACAAAATATTTAAACTCTTTTTTAATTGAAAACACAAACAGAATATTTAAACAAGCTGAAAACACAAAGTCTTATAAATTACTAGGGGTGTTCGCGGTTTGGCGGTTCGATTGCGGCCAAAGGAATCTCAAATCTGCCATCCGTCTGCCAGATTGGCGGATTGGAGAAAATCAATCCACAACCGTCCGCTCGTTATCATGCATCCGTCCAAAATGCAGCGGATTGGTTCGGTTCGGTCGGTTTTGGCGGATCGGTATATCCGCTGCTCACCCCTACAAATAAGAGTTTTAAGTACTAACTTTTGTCTTCAAAAGTACAAGTTTTGTTGCAAAAATTATTTAGGACCAATTTTTGTCGTCACGATGATAGTCGTTAAAAAATCGTCCCAAAAAGTTAAAAATAAGACTTTTAGCAACAAAATTTTAAAAATATTTGGCAATAAAGGCATGCATAGGGACAAAAAATTTGGTAAAAAAAGTTTGGTTTTTAGACAAAAATGTTGATCCCAAAAAGATAGTAATTCATCATCAAATATCTAATTTTGTCACTAAAAATATAATAATGAAACTTTTGATAACAAAAATATTTCGTTCTTAAAAAATGATTTTGTTCCTATGTTCTTGTCTTTAAAATCTTAATTTGTTGTAGTATATATTGGTCGTGTTTAGTGCAACTTCTAACAACTTGAAAGTTGATAATAAAAAAATAATTAAAAAAAAACCTAAAAAGTAACTCTCTCCTACTTTTCAACAATCAAAATTTTTAATTTATTTAAATTATTTTTTGTCTCCTAATCGGTAAGCAGAAATTGTACTACATTGTAAGACATAAATTTAAATATATATATGCTACTTCATGAGTTATACTCTATGAAACATAGGTGCTTCAAAAAATATGTCATGCTCGTATCGGGTATTTATTGACGTATGATACTTCATATGATACTTTTGGATGCTTATTGGTTACACAAAATAAATACTCAAATTTTTCTTCTTAATTTTTGACATACCCAGACGTATCTAGTATATACTTAAGTCATATCATACCTTAGTCGAAATAATATTTTCTTCGGTTACAGAGATAAAATTCTTTTCATTAGACTTATCTTTTATTTTTAGTTTTATATACTTAGCATGATTTAAAAATTAAACTTGATTTGTAAGTTATTTAATATAATGACATTTAATTGTGATTTATGCTTTTACTTTTGGTATTAAATATTAATTATATATTGGATCTTAATAAATTAAACTATTTAATCAATTTTTACATTACTCTAAGTTAAAAATAAATATTTTTACAAAAATACCGAGCCATACCCATACCCGTGCCTGTACTTGTACCCTGTTTTTTTTTTTTTACCGTATCGATGTACCCATATTGTACTAATATACGTACATATATCCGTGCTTCATAAGTTATACCAAAAAGCGACTGAATTATTTACAGTTATATGTATTTTAGATTTAATAAAATTTGATTCTATTTGTGTGTATTTTTATTTATTAATTATTTTTATTTTGTAGGTTTTGGTGTGGATGAGAAGTCATTGATATCAACATTGGGGAAGTGGCATCCGGAGCATACGAAATCCTTCAGAAAGGGCACCCATTTCTTCATTCAGGATGATCGTCTTTTTGAGAGGTGGGTTGATGGACACGTGGAACAACTCCACCGTGAATTTCTACGTTTTAAGGTAATCTCTCTCTCTCTCTCTCTCTCTCTCTCTCTCTCTCTATATATATATATATATATATAATAATTCTAGATGACTTGAATTTTCTTAATTCAAATGGCTTGAAACACCTAGAATAACATCGTTTTAAATGTAAAACAACCTCGTTTTAATGCATTCAAGCCATTCGGGCTACCAAATATTTTTCTATATAAAAACATCTACATACATATTCATACAACATTAAATTTTGAATTAATTTTTATTTATCTTTCATAAACTTTTGATGGAGTATTTCAGAAGCGTTAATGAATTCTAATTGTAACCTCCAAACAGTAAAGTGACGTTATATTTAAGAGAGAGAAGACCTTTTTTAAGAGCAACCCCAATACAATGCTAAGTAAACGCAAACTTTCTATTTTATCCAATCAATTTAGTGTGTATTCCAATAATAATTTTTTTATTATTTTAGGGTGCAAATTAAATTAATCATTTAAAAAAATATTTTATGCACAAAATAAAAAATAGAAGAAAAAAAAAATCAGAGTTTGATCCTCATAATAAAATAAATCTTAAATTTTTAATTTTATCAATTTAAACTCTAAATTTTGTATTTGTTTTTAATTTAAATCATTTGCATATTTTTGTTATGTAAAATCAATAGAAGAATGAGTATTTTAATTATTAAATTCAATGAAAATAGTATTTTAGACATTTTATATATTTCTATATTGAGTTTAATAACTGAAATATTTATTTTCTATTGATTTTAAATAGACTAATAATTTAGATTAAAAACATATCAAAATATTATAATTTAAATTGACGCAATCGAAAAGTTGATGTTTGTTTTATTTTATTTTTTTGATAAATAAAAGTAAGCAATGTAACCACCAAATCATTAACATAATTGTTAACTCCGAGGTTTATTTTATAATTATCCCTAAAAAATAAATATAATTTTCATGGCAAGTCCTCAGTTGTGACATAATTGCCAATGTGATATTTGCAAAACGGTAATATTTTTTAAATAAAATAAATAACTTCACACAAAGTTTGAGGGGACATTTTTAAAGTTCTCCATTACGTCAGATTTGCAATCTCCATTTATCAAATATAAGTAGCGTAAAAAAAATTTGAAACAAAACTTGTGAGATCAATGGCTAAAGCAGCGAAGAAGCCGAGATAGAGCAAGCAACATAATGGTGAGAATATACATTTGCCTAGCGTTAGATAGTTGGTCTCGTTTGGAAACAGATTAATTTAGTAATTTTTTAGTTATTTGACTAAAATATGAACTAAAAAAAATTAATATGTTTGAGATGTTTTTTAGGGCTGGTTTGGGGTAGACTAATTCAGCCAAAAAGTCAAAAAGTTACTCCAAAATCCAAAAAGATATCACTATTCACCAAAAAAAAAAATAATAATAATAATTTTTTATTACCCAAAGTACACACGGAAGTGACTGCACAGCCGGCTGCTGTGCAGCGGCAGTGCAACATATGAAATGATTGGGAATGATTGGGTGTGCTTGGCACACACCGTTGTTTGGCTTGTGGGGCTATCACGGGTCCCGTTTTGATAATCTGAACCGTTTAATATGTAGAACTCGTCGAGTACTATATGTCTGCAAAAAATCACATTGATCGGATATCGATAACTATATGATCAGATCAGTTATGTACGACAAATGGATGGTGTTAAAATTAATGATTAAAAATAAATATATCTGATCAGATAGATATCGATATCCGATTAACGTGATTTTTTATAGGTACATAGTGTTCGACGAGTTATACACATTGAACGGTTCAGATTATTAAAATGGGATCCGTGATGACCTCCACGGACCAAACAAAACCGTGCAGTGCTTTGTAAAAAAAATAGCCAATAATTTCCAACTCCTCTCACACCTGCCGAATTGTACAGCTGGGGCCCACCTGTCACTATTCATCTCTTACACACTCTTTTTATACAATTTTTTAATACATATTTTTTCAAAAAAATCCAAAAAGTTAACCCAAACCTTTATATTTTTTTCTCAACTTTTTTAGTCTAAAAAGACAAAAAGTGCACTTTTTTAGTACACCCCAAACCAGCCCTTAACTTTTTACGAAAAGATTTGTAAAAAGTAGAGAGAAAAGAGAATTTTTGACTTTTTGATATGAATTATTAGTTTTTTGATTTTTTGACTAACATGTAGAGAGTAAAAATTAAAAATAGGTAAAATGACTCTTCCAATAGAGAGCTTGTGGGAGAGACATAAATGGAATTTCACTAGCAAAACTGTTTAAAATGTTCATTTTGCCACGGTTAAATTATACTTTATTCTTTTTATGTTTGGTCATATTTTTACTTTAACCGTTCATGTTTTATTTTATTTTTATTTTTCAATTTACTCATAAAACTAATTTATGTTCAAAATTAGACAGAAAATGCTACGTTAACTGTCACATAACATAAAAAAAATATATTTTTATATTGAAATTTGAGTTTATGTCAGAGGTATGAGTTACATATAATAAAATATTTAAGTAAATTTTAAATACACCCCTCAAGGTTTGCTTAAAATATAATTTGCTTTGTAGTTCTAGAAATTACATTAAGCCCCCTAAAATTTCTAATTTCTTAACAAATGGCTTCTTTTATGAATAAATCATCAAGCCAATTAACAGTTTTTAATGATGTCAAAAATATATTTCAATTAATAATTTAAGTAATTTTATTATTGTATATGAGAACAATTAGGAATTTTGGATCCGTTTGGTTTGGTTTTAAAATTATGATTTTAGTGTGTGATTTAAGTGTGGAGTTGTCAGTTGAGTTTAAAAAAAAATAAATTATTTGGTTATGAGTTTTGAAAAGCGTTTTTGAGAAGACTTTTGAAAGGAGTTTTTGAATTTTAAATTTCGAAAAAAGTTTTGAGTTTTGAAAAGAGTTGTGAGTTGTGTTTTGAAATTTTTTGGATTTATTTTTTTAAAATATTTAAAAATGTTTAAGAAATTTTTATTTTTTTCTTTTAAATATATAATTGTTATTTAAATATTTTATTTTATTTTGCAAATAATTTAATTTTTGTAATATTTTAAACTCAAAATACAACTCTACACTCAAATCGCAACTAAGCACATAACTTAAAACTAAGGGCTAGTTTGGCATAACCTAAATAAGCCAAAAAGTCACTATCTTATTTAAGTCACATCATCTTATTTAAATCACATCACCTCTCTAACACATCACATCAAACCCAACCCAAACCCACCAATAAATCAAAAAGTACACTTTTTTAGGACATTCCAAATTTAAAAATTATTCTTAAAACTCATAATCAAACTCTTTTCAAAATTCTATTTAAAAAAAAAATAACAATTTTTTTTTTTAAATTGTCCTTTAAAATTATTTTTTATTTTTTATTTTTTTATTTTTTCAAAAAGTAATTTTTGTTATTTTTTTGATTATTGACCAAATAATTTGTTATGATTTAGATATATATGGCAATCCAATTTTTTTAATATTAATAAAATAAAATATTTAAAAATATATTTATAAAATAAAATAAAATAAAATATTTAAAATAAAAAATATTTAAAATAAAATTATACATTTAAAATAAAAATACATATTTTTGACTTTAGATATTTACAAAATATACTTAAAATATTTTTAAAAAATACATCACACAAATGTATGAAATACAATGAACATAAAAATAGATAAATAAATATTTAAAATATAAAATATTTACCCTAAAAAAATAAAATTAAGAAAATTTTAAAATATTTTAACAAAAATAAATCCAAAAAAATTTATAATCCAATTCAAAACTCAAAATACAACTCAAATTTTTTTTTTCAAAACTCATAACCAGATAAATTTTCTTTTGTCAAAACTCAATTTAAAACTCATAACTCAAAACACGACTACACACTCAAATCATGGTTCTAAAAATAATTTTAAAAAACAAAATAAAAAAAATATTTTTTTGAATTTTTTCTTTTAAAATAAAGTGTTGAAACAAGTTTGGTTTTGAGCTTGAAAAGAGTTTTGAATTGAGTGTTGAGTTGTGTGTTTGGTTATGAGTTGAAAATAATTTTTGAATTGAGTTTTGAGTAGTTTTGAATTGCGTATTTGGTTATGAGTTTTGAAATTTTTTTTTATTGGAGTTGTGATTCCAAAAGAGAACCAATCATGGCGTTTATTTTTTTAGTTAATTATGTTAAATAAATTTTTTATAAGGGAGTGTTTGTAATTTTTCAAACCACAAGGGGACAATCTATATTTTAAGTATAACTCAGAGAGTGTATTTGTAATTTATCCAAAATATTTTTATGCTACATGACTGTCAATTTGTCATTTTCTATCTAATTTTGAACATAAATTAACTTTTGGAGTAAATTAGAAAAAATTTGAAACACGAAAGATCAAAATAAAAAAAATAAAATTCAAAGGTCAAAGTAAAAAAATAGCTAAATATAAAAAGGGTAAAGTATAATTTTACCCGTTTTGCCATTTGTGTTGGAGTTTCTCTTACCTATGGTCCTACTTTTTGTGACGAAGGTAAATACAAAATTCTTTGTAAGTCATTTTAAACTAAAATATCAATTATTGTGTCTACTTTGCTTAATGCACCCTTAAATTTCATATGTTTGTCTAATTTATGTTAATTATTAATTTTATTTTTTTTTTGGTTGATATTAAGAGTGCAGTGGTTCTTTGGACAATGCACCCTTGGGAAAGAGATGCGCGATTGATTAAGGATGCATTGAATGATGGACCAAAATCATACAATGTAGTGATAGAGATTGGGTGTACTCGATCATCGGAAGAGCTATTAGGAGCAAGAAAAGCCTATCATTCTATTTTTGAACGCTCCATTGAGGAAGATGTCGCCTTCCATATCAACACCATTGAACGCAATGTGAGTTTTGTATTGCATAAGCATACATAATGGTTACTATTTTTTATTTTATTTTTATTTTTATAATCGGTTGTCTGATTAGCTTACGCTGATCTCGACTATTCTAAAAGCTAAGGAGGCATTCTTATTTTTATAGAGTTCATCCCTTGCTCTATTATAAGTTGGTTAAATTTTGACAAAATTAATTCTAATGGACCAGTGGATTAGCCGTTAAAATTATGTAGTTCGCGTTAACTTTCTAACAAGTTTCTTACCTAATTTAGTTGAAATCATAGGCCCAAGACAAAGAATGTATGTGTATTGGGCAAGGATTGTAGGGAAAACTTAGTACAAGGTGGGAATAGTGATATTGATGTAGAACACGTTGCAAAAGAGTCTTTAAAACAACTGAAGCAGCAAAATCCAAGAAAAGAAATTAAGCTGAAGGGAAAAATTGTCATTTTGGCAGATAAGTTTAGAATCACTTCAAATTTACTGGTCTAATTGGAAATGGCGCAAACAATAAGACTCATTGCTGCCATCTTAGCAGAATTTAAGTAGATTCCCTCATTTGCGTCCAAATTCACATTTTTGTCGTTTAAAGGAAATTTTTGTTTTGAAAATTGTTTTAACTAGGAATGTCCATTTTCAGTGTCATTTGTCTTGAGACATTTCTAATGTTGCTTAGTATCCAAATTTGGGCTTAACATTTACTAGTTTTGATAATCTTCTATTCTTTTTTATTATTTTTGTGTTTAGCAAGAAATTAAGCTAATTAGTTGTTTCCTTTTCGTCAAATTGGTAGTTCTTTTATTATATATAGAGGGATGAAAGTCTTATGGCTATAAAACTCATCAAAAATTTAGTCATTTTTGTTGAGGTTATGTTTAGTTTGAAAATTTGATAAGGGAAATGGAAATAGAAAGAAAATGAAAAAGAATTGATAGAATTTGAATTCCAAACTATGTTTGGTTGAGTTGGAAAATGGTGGGAAATGGAGAAAAAAAATGAGCCTATGGTTATATTTGATTCATAGATTTGAGTAGAGATTTGAAAAGAAAAACGGAAAATGTACAGTTATATTTTACACACATTTTACTTACTTTTTTCGTTTTTTTTTCCATAAATTTCTTTGTAAATTTATAAACCAAACGCAGCCTAAGAATTTCTTATTTCTTGTAGTTTCAAATTTCTTTTCTTATGGACTGGAGATCTTTTTCACACGAACGTTTTTAGAAAATGTTTTTCTTATTTTTTGGTGTTTGGTACGATAGAAAATAAAGGTCAATAGAAAATATTTTATATGGTCAATGAAAAACAGGCCAATTTGACCACAAAATATTTTTTCACTTTATTTATTTATTTTTTTTGGTATAATATATATTTTTCACTTTTAAAAATTGAAAAATGTTTTTCGAACAAAACTTTTAACATCACCACATTGCCACCACCATTCACACCACCACCCATATCATCACCACCACTACCATTGCAGTCGTTGCCGCCACCACCTTCACCTCAACCTCCACCAGCACCACTACCACCACCACTATAGCCGTTGCCACCACCACCTCTACCTCAACCTCCACCACCACCACCACCACCACCACTATTGCCTCTACCATATCACTACCACCTTTACCACCGCTCCTGTCATTGCCACCACTATCGCCGCCTCTATTGCCACCACACCACCACCACCACCACCACTACCTCCACCCTATCACTACCACCACCTCCACCTCTATTGCTACCACCACCACTACCACTACTGTCACCCCAACACCTCCACCTCCACCTCTATCTCCTCCTCCACCCCATTGTCGCCGCTAGTATGACCACCACTAACGCAACTACTAGTTTATGGAATTCATTTTCTAAAAAAATTTCTATTGAAAATATTTTCCACCGAAACAAACGAATTCTACTTAGTTTAGCCCTTTGGGTATTTTTAACATGTATTATGGCACTAAGAAGTCAGATTATAATTCTCAATTCTTAGCGCAGAGAGAGAGAGAGAGAGAGAGAGAGAGAGTACAATTCCAACCGAAACAAGTTGGGTTTAAGGTGATCTAATTTTAATATCAAAGGTAAATGTCAAATTACCAAAGTGGGGGAACAATAGTAACCTATAAATAGGTTTAAGTCTTTCATCAAAGTTGAATACATTCTCCATCATGTTGCCAATTAGGAAGAGAATTCAAAGATATAAAGCAGAAGATAATCTAGAAAGAAAAAGAGGAACACGACGTTCTTAATAGGCAAAAGATTAAAATAGAAATTTCAAATTTCAAGCAACCAACCAAGGAACAAAAAATTCACTCACACTAAGTTATTGATGTAAGTGATCAAAGTCAAAACTATGAGATCTAGACATAAAATAGACTCTCATTTTTTTTCTTGGCTTCTATTGAACAGCTCTTGGTGGCACTAGTTAGTTCGTATCGCTATGAAGGTACAAGAGTTCATCAAGAGACAGCAAAATCTGAGGCCAAGACACTTTGTACTGCCATTAAAAATGCTGGTAAGAAGAATCCAATCGCAGATGGCGAGGTGGTGAGGATACTGTCAACAAGAAGCAAGCTCCATCTTAAGGCTGTGTTCAATCACTACAAGGAGATCTCTGGGAATAATATTGATGAGGTACTCAAAATAAATAAATAAATGTTTTACCAAAGCAAAAAATCATGCTTTTAGAACATCAAGTGTCATATACAATAAGAGAAAAACAATGAATCTCTGAGATTCTTGAACTTGACCAATCAAAACTGACTAGACTAATGTTTTCCCATCAATAAAATTTTTTTGCTGATAAAAAAAAAAAACTGACTAGACTAATGCAACTTAGAATTCACTAACACCTTTTTACTTTTGATCTCTCATGTTTCTTCAGGATCTTGTTGCTCACTCAAGCTTAAAAGACACTGTGCAATGCCTATCTACTCCCTATGCTTATTTCATCAGGGTTAGGGATTGATTTATATGTCTTTTTTATTTACAACTTTACAAATTAGTAATTAACCAAAAAAACTTTATGAATTAGATTTTGACATGTACTTTTATTGTTATAGGTTTTGGATGCAGCGATGAGTCCTGGTGTAGATGAGAATACCAAAGAGGGCTTAACTCGAGTGATAGTAACCCGAGCAGATGTAGATATGAAAGTGATCAAAGAAGAGTATCATAAGCAAAACAAAGTTACACTAACCGAGAAGATTGAGCGCGTAACTAAGGGAAACTTTAAGGATTTCTTGATGATCTTACTTGCAAGAGGGGGATAATTGAAAAGTGAGCACTATACTTAACATCAATGATTTGTTCTGGGTTTTCCAAGGCATAATCTTTTATTTTGATGCTTGCAATCTTGTGCTTGTATGAGTATTGGTATCATCATAAAGGGTGAAATTTACAAATCATCCCATGTATTAGCATCTATTAGGTCTATTTTTTGATCGGCAAAGAAAAATTTCATTTAACGGCATGAATTTAAAAGTACAGGAAGATGACATTCATTGAGAGAGATTCGGAAGTATAAAAATACCCCTACTACTGCTACTCGCATCCATATAACCAACCCCTACGCCTCTCGATTTTTTAAATAAAGAGTTAAGAAGAACTTAACTAAAAAATTAAAATACAAGAAACCCCACATATCAACCCACCAAAATAACCAAAACAAACTAAAGGAACTAAACCAACACCCAAAAGAAAAACTAAATAAACTAAACCAACAACATCAAATCAACACCACGCCTCTGCAGCTCCACCTCCCAAAACCCTCACACTTGCCACCCTATATCGCTAATGTCACGCCACCCCTACCAACTCCCAAAGACTCCAAGCATCTCCCCATCGCAGATCAACACCCAAGTTCCAACTTCCAACGCCATACACTCCTACTCTGACCCACAGCTACACGCCAAGACCCACTCTCGCCAAGACCCACGCCGTGGATGATCTCAAAATTGAAGGTGGTGGAACCTCCTCCCAAGCTTGCCCGGTGATAATGTTGTTTTTCAATCCATCACCAAGGAGCACAATAATCTTCATGTTGTTGCCAAACTCAAAATTTCTGATAAACACCACTTTTCACATGTATAACAAATCTCCCATCGCCACTCCATCTTGAGCCACCACGAGATTTGTCTTTGGAGAGGACGATTGCAACAACTTGCGATTTCAGCGAAACCCATGTTGGAAAACCTTCTTTTATTCGTTTGTTTCTCGGTCGAGCCGCCACCACCGGAAGAACACTTCAACTCCAGCATCAACTCCTTTGCCGCATGAGAACCTCAACTCCCCATGCCTCTGCTATAAGACCTCCATCATCGTCTTCACACCCAATACCCTCTGCTTAACTCGCCCACACCAAGCTCTCCTCGACCAAATCCTAGGAGGTTTAAAAAACCCCACGCCTCCCTCTCCAACGCCCAAAACCCTCTGCTACACCTCCACTTCTTCTAACTCACACCCAATACCCTCTGCAACACCATAACCAACAGACTTCCATCTTCACCTCAAACTCTCACTCGAGAAGGAGCGCCGAGTGACAACCGAATCGATCGCCTCTGATCCTTGTTTCGCCAAAAGTGCACCCTCAAACTCCCCGCCAAAGAGCGACGAGTGAAATACCAGACGCTTGAATCACCGATATGGCAAGGTGGAAACACAAGAGTACAAAATCGAAGACAACACCAGACACACCAAACACTCTCCGCAAAGAACGAGACACTCCTAGGTGGGTAGAAACGGGGACTCAAGTTTATTGAAAAGAAAACTAACAGACAAAGGAAAGAAACGAGCCGCCGCCATAAAGCCCAAAAAGGAGACCGGAGAAGGAGGTTTTTCTCTGAGAGATTTGAAAATTAATTGATAGAATAAAACCCCTACAACTTCAGTACTTAATTTAGACCACAACTTTTACCAGGTTCTTTCTATTAGGTCTATTGTATCCATTTTTATTGTTTCTGTCTATGTTTTACTTGTGAAAGAAGAATTGTCAGTGACTCAATAAATCCATCATGTGTGGTTGTTCAAATAACCCTTTTAGTTTGCAAGTATTTTGTTTTTATCGAAAAAATTGAAACCCTCCTTTCATTTCTAGTTTTGACAGTATTGGAATCGTAATGAAATTTTAAAAGGAAAATTACAATAAATAAATAAATAATAAAAAAATTTCAAGGTTTAACCTTTATAACAAAATAAATTGTGAGTTTTTAATTTTGTCAATTTAAATGTTAATCTTTTGATTTATTTTCAATTCAAACAATTTGTCTATTTTTTTAAAGCAAAATTGACAAAAAAAAGATATTTTAATCATTAAAGGCAATGAAAAAGAGTATTTTAGATTTTTTTTTTCTTCTAATTTCCCCAATTTTAAACTATATGTGATTGAGCAAATGGGCACTTTTTCATAAATTCATTTTCACATACTTGTATTTCATTTAGTCCATATTATTTTGTTATTTTCTAATAAGTCCTATGAGTAACGTAGTTACCAAAATACGCCTAATAATATTTATATTTACAGTGTGAATGTTCCGTAATTTCAATATTCACACATTCAATGAGAATGTTTATACTATCAATGTGAACTTTCACACGTCAATGTGAATATTCACATTGTAAAATATGAATGTTCATATCACCAAATTGCTAGCTGTTCAAAAAATATTTGTACGGGTAGAAATGTCCATAAAATATTTTAAATATGAGAATTAGGATTTAGTAGATCAAATGTTCAAATAATAGGACTTATTAAAATACAAGAATAATCTTATGAATTAATTAGAATACAAACACTTGAAAAATAATTTTTTAATAAATCTCCTTTGAGCAAAAGTATCCAAAAAAATAACAATTTGTATTAAATATCTGGTGTCATTTACTTCTCCGAGTTGGGTATATTACACTCACGTCCTTGAGGTTTAGAGAAATATACAATTAGACACATACTTTTGACATAATTATACTTATCTCTAGGTTCTAATTAACAATACTTAGGTCAATTTTCATCAGTAATGATCGAGATGTATTGATGAAAAGTTTATTCTGTCATATCTTTTTTACTAAAATAAATATTTTACCTTTATTTACTTCAGTGTTTACACATTTATGCACTAGTTTTGGTTGCTTTAATCTTATTAAAAAGGATGAAATTTTTTGAAAGTCTTCGAGATATTGATTTATGATTATAATTCAATTTTAAACAATAAATAACAATCTCAATTAAATAATCAATAACAAATCGGCATAACGATTTAACGTGAAAAAAGTTACAATTGGACCCTTCCAATTGTGATAAAAAATCACTGGCCAAAATCACAAAACAATCCACTAAGAAGATAAAAAAGAATTACACATGAGAACTTTCAATTAGCTAGTGAATCCATGCTCGAATTGAATCGAACCCGATGTGTTTTTTTTTACCACCGTCTTTACCTCAGAATTGCTTTGCCCAACGTTGAATCTACAATGTCAATGTTGAATCCATGACGATGAGCCATTTCAAAATCCACCAAAGCTTTAGGACCAAGTTTTTCGAAATCCACCGATAAACACCTCTCTCTTTGTGAATGAAAGAACAAAACTAACCCTTGATATTTGTCAATATATAATTCGTTGATTAATCGATCACCATTTGTACATCAAGAAAACTCATATATAAACACTCTCCAATATAGAATATGTTGGATTATTTTAATATCTTTTATTTATTTATTTACATATTTTGTTCATGAATTTTCTTTTGTCTTTTTCATGAATCTCATCTTGTTTATGAATGGAGATTCATTATTTTTGTGACCTTTTGTTTTGTTCATGAATGGAGATTAATTAGAATTCATGAATTTGGTGGTAAGTTAACATTTGGATATACTCTCCATTTTCTCTAGGTTCATGGTCATTATTTTTTGTGTATTTTGTAAAGTCTTAATGGCTTATAAATAGTTCCTCACATCTATTTTTTTTCTATACCAACAACACCAACTATTTTTCTATACTTGAGAGATTACTTGCCAAAGAAGGGTGTTTTTCTTGGTGGAGCTTTGGGTTCACCATCTTGTACAGAATTGGCTTTAACTATACGACAAGTGGTCGAGTTGTTGTATCTTGGAGGGGACAAGTCATAATTTTGTGACAGCTACATTGGTGTTTGGGTTCTTTCTACCGTAATGGGCTTGATCTCTTTAAAGAAAATGAGATATCCGTTCTTCAGCCTGATCTATTTGTATCTCATTTTCTTTGCATTATTTATCAATAAAATATAATTTTTTTCTTGTATTTTCACCAACAATTTTAAGGAGATCAATCATGAAACAAGTAGCAGAAAAAACCAATGATGGAATTGGAGATCTCAATAAGCCTTTCAAGTTCAAGGGAGTTCATTTTAAGAGGTGGAAAGGAAAAGTTATTTTTTACCTCAACCTTTTGAAAGTTGCATATGTTCTTACCGAGAAGAACCCAAACAAAATCCCAACCGAGGAGATGACTAATGAAGACTACGAGGCATATGAAGCAAAAGTGGCTTCCTACACTACAGATGAGTATAAATGTCGCTTTTATGTCTTAAATTTCCTTGCTGATTAATTTTATGATTATTACTATGACACCACTTACACTTTGTCTTCTATTAATTTTTGGCATACTCGCTTGTGTTATATTAACAGTAAATATGTGAGAATTATGAGTAGTTTAGGATTAATTTTTAAAGTGACAAAATTTTTTGAGAAATGTAAAGTTTGCAGTAAAGCAAAAATTACCAAGAAGTCTCATAAAAGTGTTAGAAAAAAAAAAATACCGAATTGCTAGAATTATTTCATACTGATTTGTGTGAGTTTGAAGGAATTTTAACTCGGGGTGGTAGCTGATATTTTATCACTTTTATTGATGATTTTTCAAAATACACAAACGTATATTTATTAAAAAATAAAAGTGATGCTTTTGAGAAATTTAAAGAATTCCTTCTTGTGGAAAATCAATTTAGTAAAAAAATTAAGAGAATTAGAAGTGATGGAGGCTGGGAGTATGAATCTCCTGGATTTAACTCTTTTGTTCAGTCATTGTGAATTATTTATGAGATTACTCCACCATATTCACCTTTATCTAATGGCGTAGCTGAAAGAATAAATAAAACGTTAATTGACTTGACGAATGCTATGCTTATTGATTCAGGTGCTCCCTCAAATCTTTGGGGAGAGGTAATCTGACAGCTTGCCATGTGATAAATAGAGTGCCACACAAAAAAACTAAAATTGTACCTTATGAATTGTGGCGGGGGCATAAACCAAATTTCGGTTATTTGAGGATTTGGGATTATTTAGTTTTTGTGAGGCTTACAGATCCTAAACGACCTAAATTGGGTAAACGAGCTACCACTTGTGCTTTTCTTTAGTATGCGTTGCATAGTACAGCTTATAGATTTTTTTGATATGGAAAATAATATTATTTTTGAATCAAGTGATGCTATTTTTCATGAAAATAAATTTCCTTTCAAATCTAGAAATAGTGGGGGTCAAATAATTTCTGAAAATATTTTATCCGTATCTAACTCTTCTACTCCATCTAAAGTTTTTCAAGAATAAGAAAATTCTCAAATCCAACCAAGGAGGAGTAAACGAGCTAGAGTTGAAAAAGATTTTGGCCTTGACTATTATCTTTACAATGTAGAACAAATTCCTCTTACGGTGCAAGAAACTTTATCATCACCTAATGCTATTTTCTAGAGAGAGGCTGTAAATGATGAGATAGATTCACTACTTTCAAATAAAACATGGAAACTAGTGGATTTATCTCCAGGTTGTAAAACTATTGGGTGTAAATGGGTCATTCGTAAAGAACTTAAACCAGATGGAACTATAGATAAATATAAAGCGAGGTTTGTCGCTAAAGGTTTTAAGTAACAAGTTGATCTTGATTTCTTTGATACTTTTTCTCCGGTTACTAGAGTTACATCCATTAGACTATTGATAGCAGTGGCTGTAATTCATGATTTAAGAATTCATCAAATGGATATAAAAACAACATTTTTAAATGGAGATCTAGATGAGGAGATTTACATACGGAGGCTTTGTGGAGCCTGACCAAGAAAACAAGGTGTATAAGCTAACTAAATCCTTTTACGGTTTAAAACAAGCTCCTAAACAGTGGCATGAGAAATTTGATTCCTGCATGCTTGAGAATGGTTATAAGACTAATGAATGTGATAAGTGCATATATTATTAAACTTGTGAGAATGCACATGTAATTATTAGCCTATATATGGATGAACTACTTATCTTTGGCTTTAATTTGCATATTATAAATGAGACTACATATATGCTTAATAGCTACCTTGATATGAAAGATCTTGGTGAAGCCAAATTTATTTTGGGAATTAAAATTACCAAGACTAATGATGGCATTTTTCTTGATCAATCGCATTATGTTGAGAAAATTTTAAAGAAATATAACTTTCTGGACTGTAAACATGTTGCTACTCCTTTTGATGCAAGCATACATTTATCTATTGTAACAATGAAAAAGAAGTGATTAATCAAAAAAAATATGCTAGCATGATTGGTAGTTTGAGATATGCTACTGACTGTACTAGACCTGACATTGCATATGTTATTGGAGTACTTAGCAGGTTTACTAGCAAGCCAAGTCGAGATCATCGGCTAGCCATGAGAAGAATTATGAGATATTTATCTGGTACCAAAAATTATGGTTTGTTTTATAATAAGTATCCTTCGATACTTGAGGGATATAGTGATGCCGATTGGAACACTTTGTCAGGTGATTCTCTCTCTACCTCGAGTTTTATTCTTACCTTGGGTGGTGGTACTATATGTTGGAAGTCTAAAAAACAGACTATAATTGCTAATTCTACTATGGAATTTGAACTTATAGTGTTAGCTTCAATATGTGAGGAAGCGAATTGGTTGAGAAATTTGTTACATGAAATCCCTTTTTGGAAAAAACCAATTCCTCTTGTGTTAATTTGTTGTGATAGCACTGAAACTATTGGTAGAGTGAACAATCATTTTTTTATAATGGTAAATCCAAACCTATTCGAAGGAAACACAGTAATATGAGATCCTATTTGAGTAATGGCATCATAACTGTGAATTATGTAAAATTTTGTGATAATCTTATGGATCTGTTAACCAAGGCCTTGGCGAGAGATAGGGTCATGAATACATCGAGGAGGATTGGTTTGAAGCCTATAAAATCATAAACCATGTATGAGGATACCCAACCTGGGGACCAGAGATCCTGTAACTAGGTTCAATGGGAAGAACGAATCATACGGTGGTTGTAAAAATACACTCTTTAATATTTTGTTATCCATCCCTATGATGTAAGTGCATTTGTCCTGTAATATTAGAGGGTTGAGTTTTTATACTCTTAATGAAATTCTATAGCTCTTGTTGAGTAGGGTGTGTAAATTACCGAAACATCCTTGACAGATTTCACCTATGTGAGCATGAAAGTAGGGCTGCTTTCTATGAGAACAAGGCTTATTCTCAAATATGCTCATGCAAATTGGTATAAGCACAAGGCCGTAATGTGCTGGCTATTAAAAATTTATGTCAACACCTGGATCATTATGTGTGAACAATAATACTTTATTTCCTCTAAGCAGTCATAGTTCAAGTCTAAGACCACTACTGACTCTGGAGTAGAGGTTGCTGTTTCACTAATGAAGGTTCAATACAGAGCACACCTTTATGATGCATACTAATCTATCTTCGTTTGGTAATCTCTCTTGTCCTTGTTGATATTAAAATGAGTGGGGGATTGTTGGGCCATTTTAATATCTTTTATTTATTTATTTATATATTTTGTTCATGAATCTTCTTTTGTCTTGTTCATGAATGAAGATTAATTAGAATTCATGAACTTGGTGGTGAGTTAACATTTTGATACACTCTCTCTTTTCTCTAGGTTCATGGTCTTTATTTTTTGGTGTATTTTGTAAAGTTCTAGTGGCTTATAAATAGTTCCTCACATCTACTCTTTTCTACATCAACAACAACTATTTTTCTATATTTGAGAGATTACTAGCTAAAGAAGGGTGTTTTTCTTGGTGGAGCTTTGGGTTGACCATCTTGTGCAGAGTTGGCTTGAACCATACGACATGTGGTCGAGTTGTTGTATCTTGGAGGGGACAAGTCATAGTTTTGTGATTGCTGCATCGGTGTTTGGGTTCTTTCTACCGCAGTGGGCTTGATCGCTTTAAAGAAAACGAGATATCCGTTCTTCAGCCTGATCTATTTGTATCTCATTTTCTTTGCATTATTTATCAATAAAATATAATTTTTTCTGGTATTTTCACCAGCGAAATTCTTTGTATTTTACTCATCTGTGAGAATCTAAACGGATTAAATCCTAAAAATAACAAACAACACACTTTATACTAAACAAAGTCACGAAGACTGCTCGAGCGCTCATTTCACTACTCGAGTGGTGTGACTAAAAGCGGTGTTCACATATAGGCTAACCGCTCGAGCGGTAAAACATGCTTCCCAAAAGTTTAGAACACATATAGAGATATTGGATGATCCACTTCACTGCTCAAGAGCATGTAAGACTACTCAAGCGGTCAAACAACAAAGTGGGAAACAAGGAATGCTCAAGTTAAGATTCGAAATGTCAGCATAAACTCCTCTACATAGGCACAACTCAGGTTGGATTCGCATCTAAACTCTCACGACTCACATATACAATAGAGTGAATAAAAATACAACTGAATGGATTTTTGTTGAATGAAATTGCCAATTACAAAAGACCTAACAAAGCAGGTTAGTATAGCTATGTGAAACTGGTGGAGCAAATTGTATTTTTCTTAAATTTTTGGGGAGATGAGTGCAATTTACCTATGTTGTTTCTATCTACATTTATTTATGAAAGAATTGTTAATGTGTTTACCCTTAAAAAGAAAAACTCGACTTTCGGCTTGTTGTTGGTGCTTTGAATTGCGGCATGTCAGGACTTTTGAACCTAGTCCAAGGTGTGAGATTCTAACTTCTTATGTGGAACTGTGTGTGATCATGAAGATGGACAACTAGTTTAGATTTTGCCTCAACAAAGAGAACTTCAATATTTTGTCAGGTGATGGTGAAATATTACTTGAGTAATCTAATTTTACAGGAATTTAAGTTGCCAATTGCAGGAATTGAATTGTAAAATAAAGACAAATTTTGAAAATTAAATGATAAACTTGACTAAGTGAGAAAGTAAAATGAAAACCCAAATAATGAGTATAAACAGGAAAGGAAATTGAACTTGCATTAATAAAAAAAATAAATTAAAATGAAGTACAAATGAAATAAAATAAAGACAATTAGAAAAAAGATTAACAATTTCAGGAATTGAGCAATCGAAACAGAACAATTTGCTAGAAATTAATGCTGGACTACGAAAGATAAATTGATAAAATGATTTGACAAGAGTTGATCTTGGTTGATTGATGTTGGCGTTCGAATCCTTTTGTATTGAAAAAATAGCTAGAATCTGTCCCTATGTATGTCCCAACTACCTGAACGTGTTTACTTTATTTTGTGCTAATTAAGTGTCCCATGTTTCTTTATTTGGAGCTCAAGTTTAGCAACAATTTTTCTGCTAACAACTATATATGCAAATATCTCATCAGATGGCTGCCATGTGGCTTACTAAGTCCTACGCGTGATTTAACTTAACAATTAATTAAGAATATGGAGTAACTTGTAGCACCATTCTAGGGCATAGGCTTCAACTACTTTTTGTATGTTGTTAAGAACCATTGGACTGATTTAATTATCTTTTTTTTTTGGAAAAATTGGCCTAAGGTCCCTCATCTACTTTTGATAGGAGGAGAGGTCCAAAATAATATGTTTTGATGGCTAAGGTCCCTGAAATTTATTTTAGGTTAGAAAGTACCTAAATTACCCTTTCTTTATAACATAAATTTGTTTGAATATTATATTGTTGACTTAACTGATAGATTTGGAAACCGAATTTACAATGGAGATTTCGTCGGAGTTTTCGTCGGAGATTTCAGTGGAGATTTCATGGTGGAGATTTCGTCAGAGATTTCAGTGGAGTTGACGAGAAAGATTGATACGATCGTGTAGATTTCGTTGGAGATTTCGTCAAAGATTTCAGTGGTGTTACAGTATGTTGATCGCGTAGATTTTCAGTGGAGTTGAATCAGGTTTGTTTTCAATTGAGATACCACATGCATTTTGATTTTTGTTTTGAATTTTTGTTTAGAGAGAGGCCAGTTTGATAGAGTTGATTTTTATTTTTGGAATTAATTTTTGATTCTTTGTTTTTTAATCAATTTCAAAGTGTTGGCAGTGTGTTGATCGCGTAGGTTTTTGAATGGAGTTGAATCAGGCTTGTTTTCGATTTAGATTCCACATGGATTTTGATTTTTGTTTTGAATTTTTGTTTAGAGAGAGGCTAGCTTGATAGAGTTGATTTTTATTTTTGGAATTAATTTTTCATTCTTTGTTTTCTGATCAATTTCAAACAGTGTTGACAGTGTAGGTGATTTTGATGTTTAGAGTTCATTTTTCGTGCTCTATTTTTTATCAACATGCTGATCAATGATAAGTTTTGTTCTATGTTTTTTCAAACTAGAGAAATTTCATTTTCTGCACTTTTGTTTGTGTAGTCCAGAGAAAATTATAAGTGCATATGGACATATTATTAGAAGTTTTTAATGCAGATAGAATGTGAAAAAGTGAATGTAAGTTTATAAATTTCTCTGGACTTGTATTTGTAGTTCAGAGAAAATTGTAAGTTTGTTACTCACTTTCAGTTTGTAATATTGCAGAATGATGCATAGAAAATTGTTAGGTTGTAGTGAGGTGAAAATCACGGAGAAGCCTATAATTTCATAATAGATATTCTGTGTGATTTTTTTCTATGATTGTGTTTAATAGTTAGCAGTAAATTTCTCTGTGATTCATTGAGTTTCTGTGATTTTGTGTTTTTATCATCTTGAAAGTGAATATCAGTTTGTAGATGTCTATGGACTTTTATTTTAAGTTCAGAGAAAATTATAATTTTTAGAAATTTCTCTGGACTTTTATGTTATTCTTGTGAAGTGTTTCTATGTTAAACAAATTATTTTTCTTATTTTTTGTTTCAGTTTCAATGGACAGTGCAGTGTTGTTGCTGTGCAAATATGGGAATGATATTATTGTCATTAATGTTTCATGCGAATTGAATTTTGAGGAATTGGTTGGCATTTTGTGTAAAACATGAGAGAATTTGAAACATGAGACTATGTGTATTTCATATTCTATTTTGGGCCATCCGAATTGTATGGCTTGAAATAATATTGATTTTCTGAATATGTTGAGGGTTGTTTGTATACGCGGTGTTGATATAGTTGATGTTTCAGTTACTAGATGTAGTACTTCTGATGAAGAGGATGAAGTGGGGTCTAATTGGGTAGATGTTGTGGATGGTGAGTGTGATAGGCTAGTGGATATTGAAAGGAATTCACTCTCTAAGTTTTGTTCTCACCAAGAAAAGGTGTTATTGTCGGCTCGTTGGCGGAATAATATTACGAGTGTTGGACAAAAGTTTGAGGGTGGTGTGGTTGAGTTCCGTACTTTTTTATGCAAGTATGCTATTGAGGTTGGTTTTCAGTTTACGTATGTTAAAAGTGACAAGCTGAGGGCTACGGCAGAATGTGCATATAAGGAATCAAGGGGATGTATGTGGCGTGTACATGCTTCTGTTGAAAAAACAAATGGGTTCTTCTACATAAGGACTTTGAACAATAAACATACGTGTGGTGTGGCGGTTCGTACGAGTGAACATTCGAGGATGACTTCCAGCTTAGTTTTTGGGCTGATACTTGAAGAGGTAAGTGCAAAACCTTTTACTCATCCAGTGGATGTTGTGAAAGAAATGAAAGACAAGTATGGGGTCTCAATCAGTTATAACTGTGGTTGGTTGGGTGTTGAAAAAGAAAAATGTAGTACATATGGAGATTCTTGTTTGTCATTTGATCAATTATGGTGGTATTTTGATGAGGCATTGAAGAACAATCCAGGTAGTCGTTTTGAGTTAGATTTTGAAGATAACAAGCGTTTCAAAAGAGTGTTTGTGGCTTTTCATGCATGCATTGTTAGTTTCAAATATTGTCAGTCATTGCTTTTTCTTGATGGAACATTTTTGAAAGGACGATACAAATGAGTTATGCTTACTGGAACGGGAAAAGATGTGAATGAAGGTAATTGTAAATATATAGAATTTTATCTAACTATGTGAATTTTCTATACATGTAGGAATTGAGTGAATGTGATTTTTCTCTGACACTTTGAATTTTATGTGGTTTTGGCCACTGTGTGGATTTTCACTGGATTTGTTTTGGTCACTAAGTCAATTTTCTCTGTGTTTTGTTCACTAAGTCAATTTTCTCTGGATGTTGCTAATGTGTGAATTTTCTTTGGAGTTGGGCACGAAGTGAATTTTCACTGGATGTTTGCAGTGTCAAATTTCTCTGGTTGTTTATTGTTCTAATTTTCTCTGCATGTGTATATCTGATATGCTTGTTCCTATTTGTTTTGTAGGTTTTTTCCCTGTAGCTTTTGCTGTTGTTGATGCTGAGAATCAAGACAATTGGTGTTGGTTTCTTGAACATTTATGTGGAGTATTGGGATCAGAAAGGGTGGTAAGTTTCATATCAGATCGACATTATGGTATTGTGGAAGGAATTGCTAGGTTTTTCCCTAACTACTTTCATGGATTTTGTCTTGAACATCTGAGGAGAAATCTGAGGGATAAGTTGTCATGTGGAAACACAAATTTGGTTAGGGAGACGATTGTGTCCAAGTTTTCAGAATGTGCATATGCGCCAACAAAGGCATCATTTCATTTCAAGTTAAATGAATTAAAAAGTAAGGGAGGAGACATTGTGATTGCTTTCTTGAGAAGTTTGCCATATGAAAATTGGAGTGATGCATATTTTGCGGGGAAATGTTATGGTGAGATGTATTTAAATGTTGCTGAGTCATTCAATTCATGGATACGAGAAGCTCAGCACTTGCCAATAACAAATTTGGTGGACATAATACGGTTGCAAATTATGAATATGAGGTCTGATAGGAGGCTGCTCTCTAGTAAATGGAGTAAAGTTCTGTGTCCTCATATTGATAGTGTATTGGAGAAGTATTTTTTGGATGGGAGGACATGGAATGTGAGTTTGTCATCTGATAATGTCTTTGAAGTGCATTGTTTTCCTTCGGTTATGGTTGATCTTGGGTTGAGAACTTGTTCGTGTCGAAAATGGGAAATAAATGGGTATCCATGTCAACATCTTTATTCTTTGCAATTTTTAGGAGTGGAAGGAATTTGAATTCATTTGTTGAACCATTTTTTCATGCTGATATGTATCGTCAAGCGTACTCATTTTCGATTGGCCCAGTTCCAACTGTTGAAAAACCTCTGTATAGCATTGAAGATGCGATGGATTTACCTCTATTGAGCAAGAGACCAGCTAGTAGGCCGAAGAAGAACAGAATTACTTCTACTGGAGAGTTTAAAAGGGTGATTAAGTGTAGTCGGTGTGAGAGTATTGGTCACCATAATAAGAGGACATGCGAGGAACCTTTGTTAAATAGTTGAAGATAGTACATTTTATTGATTGAATAATACATTTGATGATTAGTTTGTGTGTTTTGTTTTGTGAAATGTATTTTTTAGACAGTGTATATAATAATATCAATCAAATTCTTTCAGAGAAATTTTTGCAATATCAGTTAAAGTGTGCATTGTGTTTGTTGATATATACTATAGGCAATGGGTTTGTAATACTTGTCAAATTCATCTAGAGAAATTTTTTAGGGCAGAGAAAATTTTGTGCAATGTGTTTTGAAGCTTCAAATTCATCAAAATTATTACAGTGAGTAGAACCAATAAACAAAATTAAGCTCTTTTGAAATTTCTCTGAGTTTAGAATTTCTCTAGACTAGGGAAGAATTTATCTAGAACGACTTCAACTCAGAAATTTTTCTCAAAGCCAGAGAAATTTTCCTCACCAATCTAGAGAAATTCACAACTCAGAGATTCCATTTTGTGTCATCATTCGAATCCATCAATTTCATCCGGAAAAATTTTCCGCTATCAGAGAAAATTATTTGGGCATTGTGTTTTGAAATTTCAAATTCATCCAGTGAAATTTTCCAGTAGCAGATAAAATTACTGTGCGCTTTGTGTTTTATTGAGTTTGATGATTGTTTTGTACCAATAGAAAGCATTACAGATTACATGATCATATAGGCATCCCCTTGAGACGATACAAGTTAAATTTCTTTGTGAATTTCTGGTAATATCATACCATAGAAATTTCTGCAGACAATTTTCTTTGTGTGGATTGTGTGACAATCACAGTAAAAAAATATATATTTAACCATCGATAGGAATGAAATTTACATTAGTCGAAATTAAAAAAAAAATGAAATTTACATTAGTCAAGAAAGGATGTATATGGATAAGTCAAGCATCATTATTTCTTCAATGTGTCAACAAAAAACTAAGTGGTTAATACTGTATGGATATATACATATATGTGAGACAATTTTCTCTGTCTGGCTATGTACATTGTCTTCTTTTCACTAGTTTCACTATTACATTTTTGGTTCTTCTGGTGGTATTTCAATTGGTTCAGTCCATGATCGGCCAACTTCGGTCACAAATCTCTCTATGAGTTCTGCCTTCATCAACCTGATCTCTTGTGTGGACAGTTTGGAGCTGATAGGTTTATGCTTGCTATATTGTTTCATTATATAGCAGACAAAGAGGCCACAATCCAGACTGCATACAAATTATAGGTATATTAGTTTTAAGAAACATGCAAATCAGAGTATCTTATTTATAAATGTATGAAACTTACGAATCACTTTCTTGTTGTGGAGCATTGTTGACATACTCAAAGTTGTAACTTGTGTTTTGTGAGTTTATCAATTTGAAAAACGGTTGTGATCGAGTGTCTCTTTCAAGGCAAGCTTTCAAAAAATTATCCACATATTCTTGCTGCAAGAAAATAATTTTTAAATAACAGAGAAATTTACAGACAAATCAATGGGATTGTATGAAAATTATCATCACATAAAGATTATGATAGATCAGAGAAATTTGCACTCGTTACCAATTGTTTTGCATCTTTGACATATTTGTCTTCTGCATCATCCCTCCTTGGCCTCAGTGAGTTGTAGAACCTCCATAAACTGTCTTGTTTGTCGAGGACCAGCAAGGTCCAATGATTTCCAGTTGTGGACTTCTCATTACCTCCATTATTTATTGGGAAATGGAGGAACCTGTAGTTCCTCCATGCTGTTTCAATTTGCTTGTCAAATAAGGACACTCGAAAAGATTGATTTTCTGTCATCTTGATGAAATTTTGTGTTCAGAGAAAATCCAAAAATGGTTTTGTTCAAAGAAAATCCAAGAAATATCTTAAGAAGAGAAAGTAGTAAGTAAATTCCAAAGAAAATCAAATAAAATAGTAGTAACATACTAAGCTCATGGATGTGAAAAAAAATGAGGTTGGTTGTTGTCTTTCTCTCATTTGGTCAGTCAAAAGTATCTCTCCATAGCCATCAATGACCTGAAAAATATGATTTGTAATTGTAATATTGGTTTATAAAGGCTAATGGAACATTGCAGAGAAATTTTGATGAAAGGGAAAGACTTACATTGTTGGCAATTTCTTTTTGCTTTATTAGGTTTCCAATGTCTTCGAAGGTAATGAGGTTTAACTCACTTGTCCAAATTAAAGCCCTACAAGATGAGAAAGAAGGGATTTAATTGTTCTTAATGCAATATAAGTTTGTAATTTGTTGTTTGTTATCTTCTATTTTGTTTGTTGTACTTACTCAAGTCCAGACACATTTGATATGTGCTGCAACATATCTTTTACGTGATCTTTTATCAATCTTGAAATCGGAAGAGTTTGTGGAAAGACCCAAGATTTTCTGATGTTTATAGGTTGAGGCAAGATTTACGCATCAGCATCAAGCACTTCTTTGTCCTTCGTGCTTTGCTCAGCTTGCTTTGTAGCTTGTTTTGAAGCTCTAGTCACTTTTGCAACTTTGGGATATTGAAATTCTGGATCGTGATGCTTTTCTTTCATTTCTTTTGCCTTTAAGTTTTTGATCATTGAAGTGGGATCTTTTTTGACTGTAGATAGTGAAAATATTAGTAAAAGTGAAATTTCTCTGAAGTGACAGATGATATTTCAATATGTAAATTTATGTGATTCAATATTTTCCAGTTACCACAGACTTTTGTCTTTTGTTTCGGTTGTTCTTTGTGTGCCATTTCTTCTTGTTGGGTTATTGGTTGTTGTTCAACTTGGATTCCAACTAGACACAGTGAAAATCAAACAAGCCCCGAAAATGGAATAAGAAAATAGACAGAGAAAATGAAATGAGCAATATAAATCAATAGAAATAAGCGGCAGAAACTAATGTGTTCAAAGAAATATAACTTCCAGAGAAAATTACCAATGACAGAAAATTATAATAAATAGAAATTTCTCTGAGTTATGCTGACACAAGGACATAACTTTTTGTGGCTCAAGATTTTCACTGACCTTGTGGTTGAAGTTGTGTTGGTGTTCTGTATGGTTGTGTTGCTAGTTGGACTGACAGTTCTTGAACTTGTTCATGCAATTTAGCATTTTCTGTTTCAAGTTCTGAATTTGAATTCCTCAACTGTTGAATTGTTTTCATGTTGTCTTCTTTTTCAACCTCCAACATCCTTAGTTTCATATGGATTGTGCTTTCTTTTTCTTGAAGTTCTGAGTTAAGTGATGTCATGGTTCTTATTGAAATATCCTTTTCAGCAAGTAATTCCATCCAATTTCTGTCTTCTTCTTGTTTAGCTTGAGAAAGTGCCTTCAGTCTTTGACGTAGATCAGCAATTTGGGCATCCTTTGATTCCTCAAATTGTTGAGGCTGATGCATTGTTGAGCTAGAAATGCTATCACGTTGTTGGTCGACCAGCTCATTACGTTCTTCTTCATCACTTTCCTTGTTTTCTTCTTGCTGTTCATCTTCTTGTTCATCTTCTTCTTCACTATCTTCTTCTTTCTGTTCATTTTGTTCTTTGTCTTCTGCCTCTATGTCTTCACTTTCTTCTCTGGCTTCTTCTTCTCCACTTCTTTCACTTTCTTCTGTGGCTTCTTTTTCTCCACTGTTTGCTTGGGCTTCTAGTCCATTGTTGGCTTCGTATTCTTCGATGTTGCCTTTTGCTTCTTCATTGAATTTGACAATTGCTTGACCTTTAGATGAATCTTGTAATGCCTCATTGAATTTGACAATTGCTTTTTTTGATTCTTTCGTTGTCTTTTTACCGAGATAGAACTCCTCTGATGGGTTTTTGACTAGCTGCTTGTTATCTATCTGTAATAGGAGGCAAACTTCAGAGAAAATTGTATGGGCCAGAGAAAATTACAGACAAGGAGTTAATTTTATGAGGCAGAGAAAAATATGAAACGAGCAACATAATTTAGATATCAGAGAAAATCAATCAAGGCATGTAAGTTAATGTTTGACTATAATTGTGTCAGAGAAATTTGGATTCCAGAGAAAATTCATTAGAAGGGCAAAAATAAACAGTGTTTATAAAAGATGCAAGGCAAATAAGTTATGGGCCAGAGAAAATTACGCACAAGGAGAAACAATTTTATGGGCCAGAGAAAATTATAAAACAATCAACATAATTCATATATTAGAGAAAAGCAATCAGGGCATATAAGTTAATATGTTACAATTGTGGTCAGAGAAATTTGGATTGCAGAGAAAATTGATGACAGTGCAGAAATAAACCAGTTGGTACCAAAGAAGAAAACATAAATTGATAGTTCAGAGAAAATTGATCTTAATCAATCAATGCACAAGGAGAGAAACAAAGCACTGGTCAGAGAAATTTTGGAATTTTACTGAGATTTCAGGAGTAATGGGTATCTAACCTGTCGAGGTGCAAGAGAGTAGACTGGTGTCTTCTGCAGTTGTTTTGTCAAGGTTTGCAGGTTCCACTTCGCATATCTTGGGAAGTCAGTTGTGTTACTGTGTTCCGAGTCAATGATAGTTGCATGTTCACATAGCCAATACTGTGATGAAAATTAAAGTAAATAAAATTTTCTAAATGCACAAATTTGTAAGTATGATAACTGCAAATTTGAATGGATATTATACTTACCAGCAATGCAATAACACACCTCGTAACTTTTTCTAGAGTTTTGTGCAATGCCATGATAGAATCAATCAATGTTGATGTGATTGCTTTTGGCCAATCATACTGTTTCATTGATTCAAGAGGTTCCACATACTGTATAAAAACCCACCTTATTGAATTCCCACTTGTTACAAAAAATAGGGTGAGACACAAGTACAATGTAGCAATGATTGCTACATCTTTGAAGTCTGTTGGTTGCTTGCCTTTCATTACTTTGACCAAGGCTTTTTTAAGAACAGGACCAGTGAGCCTTGTGTCCTTTTGGAATCTTCTCCTTAGGAATGCAAATTTTGGCTTTTTAGAGTATCTTAATGACATGGCTCGTTTACTTCCTTCCAAACCAAAAATCAAGGTCATGTCATTTGTTGTGAAGGTCAGGTTCTTCTTACCAACTGTGAATGATTTTGTTTTTTCATTGTAACATTTGATTATGGTAACTACATCATTATTGGATTTCCTAGTTTTCTTTGGGTCCATCCTTCCACTGGTTAGAGCTTGGATCAAATACCAGAAAGGGGTCTTTTGAAGCTCTAGAAGTTGTTTTGAATTGAATTTAAGTGTTTGAAAAAGGAGACAACAGATGAGAGGTTGGATCGGAATTGAATGGTGTAGTGAGCTCTCTTTCTGTGGAGTTTAACAGGTTTTTTCCCCCTTGAGCTTGAGTCCTTTGAAGTTGGGGTACTCATCTGTATGCTAGTTGCTTCATCACCTTGTGTGATTTGGAGAGGAGTTTGTGGTGTTTTGCTGCTAGTTTTTGATCTTAGATCATAAGAAGACTGAGAGAGTTGCTCTATCTTGGTTGGTGTTTCCAGTGTTTTGCTGCTGGTTTTTTATCTTAGCCCATAAGCAGACTGAGAGAGTTTCTGTTTTTTGCTTGGTGTTTCCGGTGTTTCGCTGCTTTTACGTTTTTCCATTTCTAGACAATGATTAAAACATAAAGATGTCAACATTAAAACCCAGAGAAAATTGAACATGCCAGAGAAAATTGGACATGTCAGAGAAAATTACAGATAAAGGAGAAAATTGCAAGTAAGAGAAAATTGGAAATGTGAGAGAAAATTACAGATAAGGGAAAATTACAGAAAATTGGACATGCTAGAGAAAATTGGACATTAAAAATGAAATGTTAGAGAAAATCAACAAAGCATCATAAACATGGGAGAGAAATTTTCAATTTTTGTTAAAATTACATATAGAAGTTAACATACCAGAGAAAATGAATGGCAGAGAAAAGTAAACATGGCAAGCCAAAGAAAATGTAAACATGCCACTGAAAATTACACCAAATTGAAACCAAGAATTGAACAAAATAAACATACCAGAGAAAAATACACATTCTTGAGGAACTTTCCGTTCCAGAGAAAATTTCAATTCATGTTATTAAAATGCCAGAGAAATTTACATACAGAACCAAAGAAAATTAACCATGATAGTGACACATAAGGGAGGAAAGTAGTGTGTTGTGGTAAGAGAAAATTATAAATGCCAGAAAAACTTAGACAGAGGCAAGAGAGTAATAGACATTCCAGAGAAAGATAGACATTCCAATTAAAAACACATATTACAGAGAAATTTACAGAGCAGGGAAATTTATAGACAAAATTACAGAAACATGTTCAAGAATAAGATAAAAACATAGAAAATTGCTTTTTTCAAAATAAAGATGCCAGAGAAAATTGAAAGAAGAAACATACATCAAGCAAAAATCAGAGAAATTCTAATGCCAGAGAAATTTACAGATCAAATCATACAAACATGTTCAAGAATAAGTTCAAAACACACAGAAATAACTGTTTCCAAATTCAGGTAGCTTTTTATTACAAAATTGAAACCCTAATTTATGGAAGGTTAATATAAAATGCTATTAACTTTGTTTCCAGAGAAAATCTAGTTGTATTGCAGAAAAACTTATCAGAGTTAGGATGAAACTTGAATGACGAGCTGATGTGGCCTGAGATGAAGATGCGAGGTGACGAAGATGGACTGAGATGACGATGAGCAGTGAAAACGAAGCTCTAACGAAGGTCAGAGAAATTTGTGAGGAAGGAATGGGAATGATTTTTGCAGAACAGAACGAAGCTCTAATGTCGATGGTGAAGATGATGTTGAAACCCTAATTACGTTGTTCTCATTGCTCAGAAGATCTTTGGATGGTTGGAATGGAACTGAGACGTCGGAATAGTTTCGTTTCTGTGTTGATTTCGGCAAGGGTGTTTTGGTCCACAAAAATAATTAAAAACGCGCGCCAAGTTGTCCAGGGACCTGATGCATCACTATTTTTTTGGGTGTCCTATATGCTCTAAATTAGTATTATTAGGGAGTTGAAAAAAAATTCCCCTTATTTATTTATTTATTAATTATATCTACTTAATTGAATTAATTAAATGAAATTGCTACTGTCACATCAATACTTGGTCCCATTATTCTTGTAGCGTCATTATCATGCCACATGTTTGCGACATCATTAATCTCACACATGGTTATTTGACCAATCTCCTTCTGCCACCTGTCTATGAAGTTCAAAGCCATATCCAAGATGACTGTGAATTTCTACACCATGGTCTTGGACTTTTGTGAGTTCTTGCACCATGGTCTAAGTTGAATGGTAGTTTCTGCACTATGTTCCATGTTGAACGTTAAGTTCTACACTATTTTCAAGATATTGAGAATTCCTGAGAAGTGTACTGGAAGGCTTGTTATTCTTTTAATTTTTGTTGCTTATGCATGCAAGATCTACCAGATTTCTATTAGGCCTGACATACTCGCCAATGGACCTATTAAGTTTGTAGAAATGTTTGTGACTATTAACTGGCTTTCTAAATGGCTTGAAGGGCTTAACTTCTTCATATTATGACCTTGAAAGGGCAAATCCTCCAACGTTTAACTCGATGGGACATTTTCTTACTTTCTACAGATGGCGCCAAATTGTATGTGTTAAAATATGATTACATAACCAATTAGAATCTAACTTTGAGATTTCGGAAACAAAGCTGAAGAGCATGTGCACTACATGGAATCCACAATCTGCACAATAAACAGAATACCTAAATCAGTTGCTACCAACCGAGACGGCACTCCAACGATCTTGTCAGTAACAATATCTCACAAGATAAACTGACAAAATAACATATCACAAGTAAGAATGTGCCTTTGACTCATGGCAGTACCTCTCTTTATATAATAACCCATACTTTCCTCTTCCTAGAAGTCTTACTTCAATAGGACTCTTATCCCAAGTACCGTTACCCACTATCCTAGTTGGATTCGGAGTTAACACATCTCATGGACTCCACTATCCTAGTTGGATTGGGATTTAACTCCCTTAAAGGAGTCCCATCTTATGCAAACGAGGAATTTGTCATCATCCATGACTTAAGTCCTCTTCGAAATATCTCGAATTCTAGTGTGATCAGACCACACCTTGGCCAAACAACGTTACCCACATGGCACCTTGGCTAACAACCTAGCCACGTGGACAACTCGAAAATTATGTCTCTACAATTGCCCCTCAGTCCCATTGCACTTAAGAACTCTAGGGTAATGAAAGCTCTTCAATCTAATTGAACTTGATCACCTCAGATACACAATTGTCCTCAACTTCAGTTTATCTAATGATCTCTTCATCTTCTAATTCTCATGCCCTTTAATGTGAGCATTAACTCAATCCAATCTCAGGAAATAATCCAACAACTCTAAGCCTAGGTTACAAATCTTGACTTAGTCATTCACTGCTTCCTTAAGAAACGTTTCTTTTGATCTAATTGGCCTACGCTTACCACATCCAGATGTACTTCAGATTGGATCCATAATGCTCTCAAAAACCATGGTTGAGAGACTCATTCCTTTAATCTAGTCATCAATTTTTTTCTCTTGTTTTTCAAGATCTTTTTGGCAGTCATCTTTTCTTTGTTTCCCACAGACGGCGTCAAATTGTGTGTGCTAAAACTTGACCTGACCACACACGATCAGTAAGATCACATTCTCCTAGAAATCCAGGAACGAAGTTGATCTTCTAGATGAATCCATCGAGACTTTACAAGACAAAGAACTGTTAGTGCCTCGTCTGACCTTTTTTAGACGGGTACTTCGACGTTCAAGTCAGTAATTTTATTTCACTAGATAATCAAATAGAGTAACACAACCCAACAATAACTCACACAAGTTAACACATACAAAATCACATACCTTCTACCCATGGGGGCGCCTACCTTTATATAAAACACCAATGCCCTCCTCTTCATAGTGATCACATTTCATTGGGATACTTATTCAATCTAGGGATAACAAACAACTTGAAAAATCTAAAAACCCAAGATATTGATTTGTGATTATGTTTCAATTTTAAGTAATAAATGACAATTCCAATCAAACAATCAAAGACAAATTGACACAACAATTTAACGTGAAAAAATCACAATTGGAGTGCCTCCAATTGTAATAAAAAAATTATAGGCCAAAGCCACAAATTAATCCACTAAGAAAACAAAAAAAATTACATAAGTGTATTCTTAATTACCTAGCGGATCCACGCCCAAATTGAATTGACCCCAATGTGCTTCTTCCAACACCGTCTTCACCTTGGAATTGTCTTGTCTAACATTGAATTCACAATGCTGATATCGAATCCATGACGTTGAACCACTCCGGAATCCACCAAAGCTTCAGGCTCAAGTTTCCCGAAATCCACCGAAGAACAACTCTCTCTTTTGTGAATAAAGTAAAACAAACAAACCATTGATGATGTTGATATGAAGTTCATGGATCCATTGATCACTCTTAAATAATTAAGGAAACACTCATAAAGCACTCTCCAATATAAAACACTTTGTATCTTGTTCCTTTGTGAAAATTTGGATGGTGCAAACCCTAGAAACAGTGAACAATGCACTTTATAGAAAATAGGATCGCGTAAGAACTTAACTTATTTTAACCAGAACTCGCATTTTCCGAACTTAGCATATAAATGGTGGGCTTTAAGCAACTCAAGTATGGCCCACAAGGGTTCCTTGTGTTCCACCTTAGAGGGTGAGTAGATCAAAATGTCGTCAACAAAGACAACCACAAAACGATCTAAGAACTCACAAAAAATTCAATTCATCAAATCCATAAACGAAATCCGGTGCATTGTATAGCCCAAAAGGCATCATTAAAAAGTCATAGTGGCAATACCACGTACAAAATGCCGTTTTTTAAATATCCTTCTCCTTTACCCTTAACTGGTGATAACTTGATCTCAAGTCAATCTTAGAAAAGCAACAAGACCCCTTCAACTGGTCAAATAGATCATCTACACGAGGTAATGGTTACTTGTTCTTAACAGTTACCTGGTTCCACTTCTGGTAGACAATACACAGTTGCAAGGTGCCATCCTTCTCCTTCTTCTTAGCAAGAAGAGTCAATGCTCCCAAGATGATGTACTAGGGCGAATGAAGCCCTTATTTAATAGCTCTTGGAGTTGAATCTTAAATTCATACAAATCGATGGGTGCAAATCTATACGGTGCTGTGGAAATTGGTGTTGTGCTAGGCACCATGTCAATTGAGAACATAATCTCTCGGTGGGGTAGCAAACTAGTAAGATCCTTAGGAAAGACGTCCGGGTATTCACAAACTACCGTCGACAATTCAATCCGAATCACATCACTCTCACTACGTAAGAAAGTTGTAAGAAGATAGGTAAGCTCGCTTCGACCACGTGAGTCATATACTAGCGACAAGACCATATCAGCTTGGTTTCCCAGAAAATAAAAACAGTCACCACTCGAGATGAACACCATAACTCTCTGACGATACCAATCTATAACATCTAGGTACGAGGATAACCAATCCATACCTAAAATGACATCGAAACTTGACATGTCTAACAATACAAATGCAAAAGGAAGTCAGTGACTAATAACCTCAATCTCACAATCGCGACATCCCCGGTCCAAGTCAACCTCACCCCTAACTGGTGACTTTTCCCTAAGTGGAGATGCTAACTGTGCCACCTCTAGCCCCAAAACTTATGCGAATGCAGACTAAATGAAGGAATGAGATGCATCAGCATCAATCAACACATTAGCAATAGAATTAAACGACAAGAAGTTACCTCTCAAAATAATGGGTGCTAACAACTGATCTGGAGTGGTAACAACAAACACACGCCCCGCAGGTCTCTGCTCTACCTGCTTACTCCTCGAAGCATAAGACTAATAAGCTGATTGAGCCAAAGGGGCTCTCTGAACAGCCCTCGAGGTCTGTGTTGACTGGGTAGGCTGATGGCTTTGTGTCTGTCTTGAACAAGATGCACCAAGTGTGCCATCTGTCTGAGGGAAAAACCTCCTCAAGTGCCTTGACTGTTCACACTGTTAACAAGTAGGCGGTTGTCCTCTCTCCTGACTCTGACTCTATGAACTAGTTGTAGACGGCGCAAACTGTTGCCCTACTCCTCTTTGTAGACAAAATGGAGACTTGTGGCCCAGCTAACCACATTTAAAACAAGTGATCCCACCCTAACTACTCCTCCCTGACGTGGAACTCAGTACAAGAAAGGTGGATCTGAACTGTACTACTTGGGACTACTGTGGGGTAGAACCCTTCTACCTCTTGTTGTCCCGAGTCTCCCCCTACACCTCTTAACTCCTCTGCTTAGAGTCCTTCATTCTTTCCTTATCCGTCTGAATCACGGTTTATAAATGAACTGCTGCCTCCATAAGACGATTGTAATCCCTAATCATAGATGCGGCCATGTTGAAAAGGAGCTCGGTCCTTAGTCGCTTCTCGAACTCAACACAATAGTGCTCCTCTGTCATTACAAGCTCCGATGCAAACCTAGAGAGGCTAGTAAAAACGGCCTCAAACTGTGCTACAGGTGTGTTCAGCTGCTTGGGCTTCAAGAACTGATCCCTCAATTTCTCCCTAGTAGTGGGAGGCAAATATTTGTCTTGGAAGGCATTGACAAAAGCCTCCCAAGTCACCCCAATGCGTCCACATGCATACTTCCACCACTGACCTGCATCTCCCTTTCAGCTAGAAGGATGCCAAGGTCACTCTTAAACCATCATCCTCGATGACAAGCATCTCAAACGTCTTCAGCATCTGCTCCAACCATTCATCTGCCTTTAGTGGCTCCTTCGGGTCCCTCAAAAACTCATCTGGATTCGACCAGAAGAACTTCTTCTTAAAAAAAAAATGGCCCTGTCTTGGCAACATGGGCCTAGACTTGATTTTCAGCCCTAAGAATGTCTATAGACTCTTGTAAAGCACTAGCCATCTCCCAGGCCAAGCGCCCATGGTTTGTTAACCTGCTAGCTCGACCACGTTGGCTTGACCAACTCCCTTCTCCTGTGTTGGAATATCATCCAGTAACGGCACCTCCTGCTGTTTAGGCCTACCATGTCTGCTGCCACCACGTTCACGTCTTAGCATCCTAATAAAGGTAACACAATAGATTAGCATATTTACAAAAATTCCGAAACTAATTCACTTACATCCTAATGCAATGGACAAAATAAATTCTAAATTTTTAATATTGAACCTTGTAACAAAATAAATTTTTAATTTTTAATTTTGTCAATTTAAACTATAACCTTTTAATTTGTTTTCAGTTTAAACCATTTTCCTATTTTCATTAAATAAAACTGACATAAAAAGAGTATTTTAGTTATTAAACTCAATGTAAATATTCATAAAATGTTTAAAATATATTTTTTATTAGGTTTAATGATTAAAATATTTATTTTTTCATTGATTTTATTTAATAGAAATAGGCAAATAATTTAGATTAAAAAGAAATTAGAGTCTAAATTAATAAAATTAAATATTAAAAATTAATTTTGTTATAAAGGTTCACTACAAGAGATAACAGTTTCGCCGACCAAAATATTAGTCGCCAAAGGTCCAATTTTTAGTCGTTGATACCATTTAGCGACTAAATTTTTTTGTCGCCAATTTAGTTAGCGAAACCGTATCGGTGATTGTTTTAGCAACTAAACGTGTGTTTGGTCGCTGAAAGTGAAACATTTGGCTACTATTTTTTTTAGTCGGCAATGTTACCTTTTAGCGACTAACATGGTAGTCGCCGAAAATGTAAGTTTTTGCTACTAAATTTTAGTTCGTCGGCAAAATTAAATGTTTGGCTACTAAATTATTGGTCGCCAAACGTCAACGGTTGGGTACTAAAGTTGGGTTAGTCGGCAAAATTGATATTTTTGGTGACGGAAATATTAGTCGCCAAAAGTTATAATAAAACTAATTTGAACTATATGCCGACAATGTAATTTAGTCGCCAAAGGATGCCAGTTTTTGGCTACCAAAATAGTTAGAAGCCAAATACTATATTACAAACAAATTTTTTTTTTTTTGAATTTCTGAACCACCTGTATCCATTATTAATACAACCTATATAATGTATAAGAAATAAAATCCATCAATACTAAATATATATTATCAACCATTCAACAACGTACAAGCAAAAAATTCCATTCAACATCCAATTCCATTCCATTCCATTCGACATATGTGAACCAAATTCCATACGACCCAAGTATATTCCAACCTTAATAATTTAAAAATATACATGATAGAGGAAATCTGTACCACACCAAAAAACTAATATTGAAATTTGTACAACCTGTATCCATTATTAGTACAATCTGCACCCAGTATAAACAATATAATCCATCAACGCTAAATATATTATCAATCATTCAACAACGTGTAGACATTTCACTTCCAACCATCCAAAAAATTAATATTGAACGTCCAATTCTTTATATAATACAAATTCCATACGAACCAATAATATAGGAATAACCAAATTAATTAACAAAAAGGACATATGTACGACAACAAACATTTAATCTGTACTGCCCCAAAACTATTTTGTACCACGTGCTATGCTAATTTCTACCGTGCCAAATTAGCTGATATTTACCACACCAAAAAAGTAATTTGTATGAACTACTATATATACGGATAGAGGTATAAAACCAATGCCCTCCCGTACTTGTCAAAAAAAATCATATCCACATTTAGGTGTCCAAAACCAACTGCAAAAAAATAAAATAAAAAATAAAATAAAAAAATAAAAAAAAATCGTTAGTTTGGTGCCTATAGAGGCACTTCTGGACGACATATAGCAACAGTATTAATTTCAAACATTAAAAGACAATGAGAGTAATAGCTATTAAATAATGAAAGACACCCAAACATGGACTGGTAGACGAGCATCGATTCTATGAATTAATGCCAAAAGTTATGTTTATGGCAATTAAAAGGGCCACAGTCAACAAAAACACTAAACAATTTACCAAAAATATTGCTCAACATAAACTAATAAGGAAAGAGTTAAACAAAGTATAGTTTAAGATGGTATAACCAAAATAGTTACCCATGACATGGGCATTTCATGTTCTACCACATAAACACATTGTCGCCCTCCAAAACGCTTTTCCGACAATTTTTATGACATTTTCAACTCTAACTCCCAACATAGGTGTCCTATTTATGTACGGTTTGTCCCTGCATGTCACATTTGTCACCAGAAAGCTTTCTGTTACGTTAAAACAGTGGTTCGAGGGCTGTTTTCCATTTTCGCCCCCCGAACCCCTTTTTTCGACTAAATTTATAACATTTTCAACTTTAACTCCCAACGTAGGTGTCTTATTTTCATACCGTCTGTCCCTACATGTCACATTTGTCACCGGGAAGCTTCCCGTTACTTTAAAACAGTGGTTCGGGGGCTATTTTCCATTTTTGTCCCCCAAACCCCTTTTGTTCGACTAAATTAATGACATTTTCAACTCTAACTCCCAATGTATGTGTCCTATTTATGTATCATCTATCCCTACATGTCACATTTTTCACCGGGAAGCTTCTTGTTACATAAAAACAGTGGTTCGGGGGCTATTTTCCATTATCGCCCCCAAAACCCCTTTTTTCGACTAAATTAATGACATTTTCAACTCTAACTCACAACGTATGTGTCCTATTTACGTACTGTCTATCCCTACATGTCACATTTTTCACCGGTAAGTTTCCTGTTAGGTAAAAACAGTGGTTCGGGGGGCTGTTTTGCATTTTCGCCCCCCGAACCCCTTTTTTCGACTAAATTAGTATTACATTTTCAACTCTAACTCAAAACGTATGTGTCCTATTTATGTACCGTCTGTTCCTACATGACACATTTGTCACTGGAAAGCTTCTCGTTAGGAAAAAACAGTGGTTCGGGGGCTGTTTTGCATTTTCACCGCCCAAATCCCTTTTTTCGACTAAATAAGTATTGTATTTTCAACTCTAACTCACAACTTATATGTCGTATTTACGTACCATCTGTCCCTACATGTCACATTTGTCACAGGGAAGCTTTACGTTACGTGAAAATAGTGGTTCGGGGGCTGTTTTCTATTTTCGCCCCCCCAAACCCCTTTTTTAGACTAAATTAATGACATTTTCAACTCTAACTCACAATGTATGTGTCCTATTTATGTACCATCTGTCCTTACATGTCACATTTGTCATCGAGAAGCTTCCTATTACATTAAAACCATGGTTTAGGGGCTGTTTTCCATTTTTGCCCCCCGAACCCCTTTTGTTCAACTAAATTAATGACATTTTCAACTCTAACTCCCAACGTATATGTGCTATTTATGTACCGTCTGTCCCTACATGTCACATTTGTCATTGGAACGCTTCTCGTTACGTAAAAAATAGTGATTCGGGGGCTGTTTTCCATTATCGCCCCGCGAACCCCTTTTTTCGACTAAATTAATGGCATTTTCAACTCTAACTCACAATGTA
The DNA here is from genome assembly GCA_025200525.1 of Camellia lanceoleosa. Taxonomy (NCBI): domain Eukaryota; kingdom Viridiplantae; phylum Streptophyta; class Magnoliopsida; order Ericales; family Theaceae; genus Camellia; species Camellia lanceoleosa. The sequence continues at coordinate 126,474,596 of CM045763.1, read as the reverse complement.
TTTGTCCTATTTCTGTACTGTCTGTCCCTACATGTCACATTTGTCACTGGGAAGCTTTCCATTAGGTAAAAACAGTGGTTTAGGGGTTGTTTTGCATTTTCGCCCCCCGAACCCCTTTTTTCGACTAAATTAGTATTACATTTCCAACACTAACTCACAACGTATGTATCCTATTTACGTACTGTCTGTCCCTACATGTCTCATTTGTCACCAGGAAGCTTCCCGTTACGTAAAAACAGTGGTTCGGGGGCTGTTTTCCATTTTCGCCCCCCGAACCCCTTTTTTCGACTAAATTAATGACATTTTTAACTCTAACTCACAACGAATGTGTCCTATTTACGTATCGTCTGTCCCTAGACGTCACATTTGTCATTGGGAAGCTTCTTGTTATGTTAAAACCATGGTTCGGGGGCTGTTTTTCATTTTCGCCCCTCGAACCCCTTTTTTCAACTAAAATTTTGACCTTTTCAACTCTAACTCCCAACGTATGTGTGCTATTTATGTACCATCTATGCCTACATGTCACATTTGTCACCGAGAAGCTTCCTGTTATGTTAAAATAGTGGTTTGGGAGCTGTTTTTCATTTTCGCCCCCCGAACCCCTTTTTTCGACTAAATTTATGACATTTTTAACTCTAACTCCCAACGTAGGTGTCCTATTTATATATCGTCTATCCCTACATGTCACATTTGTCACCAGGATGCTTCCTGTTACGTTAAAATAGTGGTTTGGGGGCTGTTTTCCATTTTCGCCCCCAGAATCCATTTTTTCGACTAAATTAATGACATTTTCAACTCTAACTCACAACGTATGTGTCCTATTTATGTATTGTCTGTCCCTACATGTCACATTGGTTCGGGGGCTGTTTTCCATTTTCGCCCTCCGAACCCCTTTTTTCGACTAACTTAATGACATTTTCAACTCTAACTCACAACGTAGGTGTCCTATTTACATACCGTCTGTCCCTACCTGTCACATTTTTCATGAGGAAGCTTCCCGTTACTTTAAAACAGTAGTTCGGGGGTTGTTTTACATTTTTGCCCCCTCCAAGCAATTAGATCAAATCCACCACTATTTCCCAACACTTGAAGGAACCAAAAAAACATGCCAACCATAAGACAAAGCCTCTGATAAGTCTTTTGAAAGCATCATGTATTATTTTCGGATAGCCTTGAGCATTCGAGTAAAAATTTTGAACATGATTAGATGTCAATTGATAAATGTATAAATTAATAAAAACTCAAACCTCCTAAATTACCAAATGTTATAGCACATTCTCTAACAATGACAGATATACGTGAGCAATTAGATCAGTGCACCATTGGATGTTACATGAAGGCACAAAATCTACATATTTGAAATTGCTGCATAATATTATCACATTTCTACATTATGTATGATTGAAGGCACAAAATCAAAATATTTCAAATTACTGTGTAATATTATCAGATTCCTACGTTATGTATGATTGAAGGCACAAAATCTATATATTTCAAAGAATTATGTAATATTATCACATTTCGACATTATGTAATGATTGACTTAATATTCAAAATACCACTGTTGAAAACAACATGCTACTTTAAACGAAACATGAAATTCACTTTGTTTTTTTAACATTTTGCTACTATGGTTAATCTTAATCAAGTAAATATGTAAAATAGAATTTCACTGTTAAGAAAATCAAATACCAAACTCTAGTAACTACACAAGAAATCAATTGCAGAAATAACATTCGCATTTTAGTGCATATTTCAGTCTGCCTTAATGATAGGTCTTATTTTTTCCCTCATAATCTACCTTAACTAAAAGCAGTTCTCATAGTGTCTGTTTCATATTCATTTATAGTGGCCTCTAACAAGACTAAACTTTGCACCAAAAAAGGAGGAAACATTCTACAAACTAGGAATGTTGTTAGCCAATAGAAATCTAGGAATGAGTATAAAGAATCAAGTCAGAAACTTAAAAACAAAAGTTAAAGAGAACATATTTAAACAACTCCCATTGAATTTGTCAGGCAGACTAACTCCCAAATTGATGACATTTTCAACTCTTAAAGCGAACATATTTAAACAAAGTAAGTGTGACATTAATGAAATTTTTCTTACCAAAAAACAAACGTTGGATGCCCAATTTAGATTTCCAAGAGTTGTGACAGTTTGGCGACTATGTTATTAAGATGCTCAACCTTTGTATTTGTCTCCTCCCTTGCTTTTTGTCCCTCTTCCCGCTCTTTCAACATCTCATTGGCCAATTGAATGTGCTTCTCTCGCTCTTTCAACAACTTATTGTAATATCTCTCACGCTCCTCTCACTTTTTCATTAACTCGTCATGATCTTTTTGTCGCTCCTCACGAAGTGCCTCTACCTCAGCTTGCATTGCCTCCATGTCCTTGTCGTGTACTTGTGATGCAGCTATGGTAGAGGGTTGTGGGCCACTCCCAAATCCAAGCAAGTATCTTTTCTTTTGTCCAAGCACTTGCCTTGAAAGCTTCTCCTGTGTCAATGGCGTCCTCGACTCGATGGCAACCGCTTGTACATTGACCATCTCTTGCTGTCATTGCAAATAAATAAGACAAAGAAAGGTAACTAACATATATATATTATTGGGTACTAAGTAAAGTCATATTGAATACAAGTATTTCATTGTTACATACTTACATGTAGCTCACTGCATTTCGGATGAATCCAGTCATCCAGTCATTCATTTTCTTGGAAGTGTGGCTATCCTCATAGAACTTAGGAAAATCAAACTCACCAATTTTTGCTACCTGTTAACACATCAACATATAAAACCATGACACTTTAATAATAAAAGAGTTTTTGCAGACAGATTTGTAGTTTAGACAGATTTCGAATTCAAACAGAGTATTCTTAACAGATTTTTTTAGACAGCTTTTTTTTGCAAATTTTCTCAAACAGAGTATCATTAATAGATATTTTCAAATAGAATTCAAACAGATTTTTTTAGATTTTTTTGAAATAGAATTCAAACAGATTTTGTCAGACAGATTTTTGCAGACAGAGTTCGAATTCAAACAGAGTATCATTAACAGATTTGTAGTGCTGACAGATTTCGAATTCAAACATCTGGCAAGGGTATCATTAACAGATTTTATTAAGATAGATTTTTTTTGTAGACAGTAGATGTTTAATAACAGAGTTTTTGTAGCCAGATTTGTAGACAGTTTTTGCAGACAGATTTGTAGGACACAGTTTTTGCAAACAACAACAACCTGTGGTATTGAAAACATAACTATTTTACTTAAATGTCTGAGAATGTTATATATTTATACATTTCACGTAACGGTTATTTTGTCTATAGTGTCACACCCCAACTCCGAGCATGACTGGCCGTGGCCTACAGAGACTAAGCCCAAGGGACACATAAGCCTTAAACATGAACCCAAAATCACAAAGAATAAATGTGACGATAGCCCAAAAATAAATAAATCAAAACCCAATCCACTGACATGTCACAAAACTAAATGGTAAAACCAACCACAACCAACTTCGAAAAATATATACTAAATAGGACACAAACCACCCACAAAATAAAATAATTCCAAATTAAACCCAACCACAATGTATGCACAAAACTCGACATAACAAGCTAAAACAAAATATATGAATGTCCTAGAGGTCCATGCAATCGAGTCCCCACTATGCCACAAGTCTACTCTAAGTCCTTCTAACACCTGGAAATGATAAACAACTAAGTCAGCTGATAGCTCAGTGAGTATCAACATGGATAGTATATACAGTTTTGAAAATAGGGATCAATTCCAAAATAAGATATATATCACAGAAACTAGATTGACATATAGTTTGGTAAAGAGAATCTGTTTGAAAAAGAAGGTTCCACAATTTAACAGTTAAAATACTCATGTCTCTCGAGAACATGATAAATGACATTTTTCACTTAAAACAGATTACAATATGAACACCAATAATTTTTTGGATACCAAGAAATAACAAGTAATATGCCACACAGTTCTCAAGGCTATAAGCCCGTTGAATCCAATACCGAACTAAGAGTCATCCTTAAGGTGGCAACCTGGGCCTTTTCTCTAAGACGATCCGATTGAAGGTCACCCATCTTAACCTAGGTCTTTTCCTTACAATCGTTGAGCACTAGAGTCATCACGGCCCAACCCGGATCTGTTCCCTAGTGGCTAGAGTCACCACATACAGTGGAATAATTTCCCTGGACTAAATACACATATGGTCCCAATAATCAATACACATCATTTTCGCAAAACATGGTAGTTCATCATTATAAATATGAGACCAAAACAAATAGTTTATAGTATGCCAAGTTCACACATGTTTTAGAAATAATTTGATTCCATTGATAATATAATAATTTATCAAAACAGTTTAGTCCTGAAACAACAATTTAATTTTCCAACAGTTTAAGGTAGGAGAACATTTATAAAAATATGTAGCATGAAACTACTCACCTGGAAACGGAATAATGTAATCCTCGAATAGAGTATAAAAGTTCAACTAGTGCCCTGAACGAAGTATGAAAACTACACGTCACTACTAATTTAAAAATACTAAAGAATAGGAACTAAGTAACCTCAAACTAAAGCGCACTAACACGGCTCAACCCAACTCATCGTTACTCTTAAATATTATCCAAGTTCATGTTCTTCAAGGTCTAAAATCACCCAAGACATGGGTTCCGATCGAAACTTAACTAAAAGTAACTTTAAGATAAAACATAGTTTTAAACAAGCTTTCCCAATCTATTCGCTGACTTTGAAAATTACAAAATCCACTCCATGTTGTTCGAAAAATTTTAAAACCCTCCAGATATCAACTAATATATCCTAAGTTTCAAACCCAAATGGTTTCACTTGATTTGCTTATCAAAACAATTATCTACAATTAATTATATCTAAACAGGTTGTTTTCTGCAGCACTTTAAATAAATTAATGGTTCTCTTAGTATACAGGAGCAATCAATGCAAGGAAAAAAATATAAGAAACTAGACTCGTAACCGGTTCCAATGACGCTGATTTGATAATTTTCGAAATTATACCCAAAGAGAACAGCACTCCCGAATTTACTGTTTAAACCGGTTTTCTGGATAGATTTGAACGCATCAGTTTATATGGATTTTGGCTCCCAAAAATTATGAAAAAATTCAGATATGCAATTCAATATGTAATTAATCGATTGTAAAAATTTTAGTTCAAAATTCATTCATTTGATACGGTTTCTTAATTTTTAAAGTTTGTGGTTCTGTACAGAATTTTTCGAAACTAAGAATTTCACCATTATTTCTCATCACCAACCACTGATTTGGCACCCAAACAACAAACCCGTTCCTCCTATTCCTTCTCAGCAGCAAGAAGATTGCACACATGAACCATCAACACAATATATAAATATATTAAAATAGGACAATACCTTAGAGTTGTTGAGCCACAAAGGTGCTGGAAGTTCCTTTCTCTCTCTCTTTTCTATCTCTTGCTCTCTCTTTCTCCCTCACTCTCACGTTGCTAGGCTGCTGCTGCTATATTGTTGGAAGGGCTAGGGTTTTTCTTTTCTTTTCTTTTCTTTTCTTTTCTTTGTTATACATAACATAAATGACTCTAGATAAATATCCTTTGTTTTATTTTATTTTATCTCTCCATTAATTTAAATAAAATACAACTATTATTATATCAAAATATGCTTACTAATTTGACACAATTTTATTTTTATTTTATTTTTTAAAATAATAAATCTTTCCTTTAAATTGAAGACTTTCACCATAAATTTATTTTAGGTTTTAAAATTAATTAAAAGACCCTCTAAATATTTAATTTGCATTTTAGGATTCACCATAAAAATATTTGAGATTATAATAATATTATTATTTAATTATTTACTTAATTTTTATATTCGGGTTCTCACACATAGTGTTATTTTAATGAGCACAAAATCCCATATTTATTGTGATAATACAACTACTTACCTAGAAAGAGAAAAAAAAAGCATGAAATGGAAACATAGCTCTTCTTCTTTTGCTTTATAGTTTAATAACATTACTAATAGACTCCAAATTGCCCCTAAAAATCACAACAAAACATTTTCATATCCAAACAACATATAATGGATTTAATTTTAAACAAAATCAATCTCACCATAGCAGCCATTGTGATAGGAAATGAGCGAGACCCATTGGTATGATTGTACGGCAATTGACTCCTATTACTCTTGCCAGCTTTTAACCGTTTCTAAAAATAGGACAAGCAGATAAACAATTTTTTGGTAAATATTAAGGCATATCACATTTTGGCATAGATGTATGTACTCTTTCTAGTCTATTATTTTACTTGGTGACATGCATCTTACCATTCCACATCAATCAAATGCTTCCAATCATCTAAACTCACCCCTAGGGGTGGATGATCATAGATCTCATCACTTGGAAGTCCCTCTAACAGTTCGAATTCTTACTTCAAGGTGTACCTCCAATCTTTGGACAACCCATATGCCTTCTTATTCACAATTTGTTGTGCTTGTGAGTCATTGTGGAAATCGTCTCCAATTTCAAACTTGTCCTACAAGCATAACAAATGGGAATTACAATCATTAAATAAAAGTCTTTCTTATAAGTATACATAATACAATTAAATCTTGTGGACAAGTAATATCAATTACAAGAACAGCTTGGATGACGGCAGATTTTGTAGTCTCATCAAGATCCAGCCACGACTTGACATCTGTCATAGGGCACAAGCTCCTAATTTGAATTTCTAACTCGTTAGTTGCTGGAGTGGCATACTTGCCAGTCATTGCATTCAATCAATGCACGATCAATGTGAACATAACATTTTTCCCTTTTCTTGGCTCTAATTATTTTTTGTATTCCTTTGCCAAGTGTCGGTCCACGTACACATGTGGGCTTCGAAGTCCCTGTTAACAAAATAACAATACGAAAATTGTAAATAATGGCAAGTGATAATTGACAAATTTGATATGCTTTGATCTTACCTACGCCACTCGGCTGTGTTTCGGATGGGGCTTGTGCCTTATCAGAATCAACCAATGGTGGGCAAGTGGCATGATGAGATGGTCCCACATTTGATCGTATAGGGACAACAGGAGATAGAGCGACCGTTGATCCTAAAGGAATAGCAGCCGGCGAGTTTGTTATTGTGCCCGTGAGTGTCTTTTTCCGAAGCTGACCAGTCTTTAAGCCGGGAACCATTTTTCAAACTGCAATAACACAAGTAACTCTATAAAGCATTATATACATGAAATAAAATACATTATAAAGCATGAAAACCATGAAATAAATTAGACAAAAATAAATTAGAAAGCATGAAATAACTCAACTAATACATGCTTAATTACATTTTAAAGCATGATATACATGAACTAAATTAGACAAAAACAATAAAAATAAATAAAAATTCATCACAGAAAACTTTTAGTGGGACTTACTTTTAAAAATGAATTTGAACCACACAATCATTTTCCACGTTCGGTTCTTATGCGAGTAGTATTACTGGTCTATCATATTCTATTTTATATGAAGAGAGATACTTTAAAGATCGACTTACAAACCTATCATGTCTTGCAATTGTTGGTCATGACACCACTCAAAAAAAAAAAAAAAAAAAATTACAATTTTGTTGGTCATGACAATAGTTTGCTTAGATGATTTCTTTCTTATTACTAAATTATGGAAAGTATAGACAAAAAAAAAGAAAGAAAACATATGTGATATGAAAGATTATGTTACTAAGTATTTTCTGTTATTTTTCTTAATGTATGTTTAATTAAATGAAAATTTTGAGACACGTAAATCTCAAGCCATGCTTTAATAATTTGGAATATATTAAAACAAATGAACATATGAATTTCAGGACAAAATCCCATACTGCCTAAACTCAATTTTAGCGATATTTAACAAGTGGATTTCAACCCCATAACATATTAATTAAGTTAAATCCAAACCTTCAATTATACAGGGGATAAGACTTCCATTATCATCTCATGGCAAAGCTGATGATATGATGAATTATTTAAAAAAAAAAAAAAATTATAAAAAACTTCATCAGTCCTAGGCCCCATAAAATCATACTCAATTAAACAAAATCATTAAATTCATATTTCACTGATAAAATTCAAACTTTCTTAGCTTGTCATTAGGTCGAAAATTAGTATATAGGCGATCCAAGCGCTCATCTAGCAGTGGTTAATACCTACCTATTTATTCTCAAACAAAACAATTGGGAAAAAAAAATGAAAAGTAATGATTCACATGAACAAGAACAGAGAGATAACATAGAATATACCTATAATTGTGGACTTGAATTTTCTTAAAATACTCTTACAATCTTATGAAGGATAAGGTTGTTCTTAACCCTTAAATTGTGGGCAATAACGTTCCAACTAATATGATCACCAAGTCAAATGACTGTCTCACATTATTGACAACTAAGATTCATGGCAAGTATAAACCAACTGAGATTTATGACAAGTATTAACCATAGCATGTGTATATGTTCCTCCCTAGCTAGCTTCTAACTAAACAACCTTTTACACTACTAGTATGTTACTAACTTCTTAATGAAGCTCCAGGTATCTAGCTTCTGAAGTATAGTAAGACTGAAATGTGATTAGCTGAAACCTAACTCAGAAAAGCAAACTAAATGGCAATGACTCTAATAATGATGGAAAATGAGCTCACAACAAGGATTCCTGTAGACAAATAATTAATTATTGATTGGCTATATCTAATATATAAACTGGATTTTACATCCCAAACACCTAAACATGAACCACCATATCTCTCTTCAACAAATAACTATAATTATTCATGCAAGACCATATAGAACCCAATCATATGTTCAACTGTAGTTCTACCATGATGCAAATACTTGTCAAGAGTTTCATTTAGATACTCATTGGAATTTGATGTAGGACAACTTTTAGAAAGTAAAAATCAAGCTGCCTACCATTGGTTTTATAGAGGGTTAGGGTGGCGAAAAGCTAGTAATTACGAAAAAAGAAAGTTTATAGCGATTGTAGACAAATAGGTGCAAGATTTTGATTGATTGCCAACACGGCAAATTACTGGATTTTTAGAAAAAAAAAATGGTGCTGGAAGGTCTGGACACCAATGATTTTATGGGATTTTGGTGTCAATTCAAAGGCCAAATGGTAGGTAAAGGATTGGGAATTGTTTAGGCTGTCATCGGTGGTGCTTCAAAGCTGAAAAAAAGACTATTCCTGGGTTGTGAACACCTAGAACAACAAAGTTATTCTTGTTTGCAGAACAAGAAAAAAAAGAAAAACAAACCAAACTAACCTAAGCTTTGTCTCCCACTCTAGTGGGGTCGGCTAGAAGAATCCTTTCACTATTCTACTTTGTGAAGGACTAAATGCTAGAAGAAAGAGAAGAAGAGAGGAAAAAAACATGCATACACTTGCAAGTACTACGCAACAGCTCACTAATACAATACTGAATTCTCAAGCTTCAACTTTCACTGACAAGGAAGCTTATATGCACATGTATAGGCTGCTGCTCCTAATTCTAATAGTAGTAAGGCTTCAGTTCAGGAAACTAATACATAGAATAGAAAATGTTTGCAGATACACTTCGGCTGCTGCTGCTCCTCCTAATTCAGATACATATATAGGATGCTGCTCCTAATCCAGATACACTTTGGCTCTCAGTCATTTCTATGTAAATCACTCCTGAAAAAGCCTCATATAATAGAAAATGCTAGAGACAAGCATCTCTCCATGACAAACACAGAAGACATGACATTTTTTTTTTCCTTTCAATTGTTTTAAGGGTTTTGGTTTACACACAGTCTATTTTAATCAACCGCAAGAAAAATGTAAAGCCAAAATGGAGAAAAACTTTATTCACACAAAAAATATTATGCAAGACATGTGTATTATGCTAAAGGAATAAAAGGAAACCTACAAATAGACTTGACAACTTATACACAACTTGAAACTTGTTTGTTATATCCAATCCAATTCTTGAAATTAATAATTCACACAAAAACAAAGAGAACCTGAGTCAAGATTCTACATCAACATCTGTATCAAAATCACTTTGTAGGTCATATTTTTCGTCTGAGTTGTCACCCTTCCTCATTAACCCATCTTCATTATCACAGATGAAGGCATCATCTGTAACACCCTTGGCTTCTACACCTCTGACAGATTGCAAAACTTCCATTGGAATAATTTCAGATTCAATATCATGTCGACGCAAAACCACATCATCATCAATAGCCATAGCTGGTATGACCTCGGTGGTTTCTTCTTGTTGGAACATATCATCAGGTTGTATGTCATCCATTTCTGGCACATCCCAAGTTCCTCGATGTTGAAACTTTTCAACGACTCTCCAATTGGTACCTAATTTGGTGTAATTAACATAGAATACTTGTTCAATTTGACTTGATAATACAAATGAGTCATCTTTGTACCATCAACTTCTTACATCAATTGTTGTCAAATGTGGTCCTACACGCATAGTTCTGCTACTACCAGTGTTAAACCATTCACATTGGAACAATACAATCTATCGTTTGAACAAATAGTTCATTTCCCACACTCTGCACAAGTGTCCATAGAAGTGTATCAATTGGCCTTCATGCTCCCCTTTCACGACTAACCACTATTCTGACTTTTACGACGGTTGTCACAATTGATAGTATGAAAATGGACACCATTACAAATACATCCTGAATATGTGTTCACTAAGCCACTAGGACCATTGGCTAATGACCACATCTCATCAGTTGCTTCGGGGGAAACTTAGCTCCGCAATTCATTCATCTACATGAAGAACATGTGTCATGTTACAAGCATGCACAATATTAACGTAATGTACGATTGATTGTAGGATATGAGAATACTAGCTTACATGATCTTTGAACCATTTAAGGAATTCTTTCCATTATCTATTTTCGATGTCGAATGCACTGGCTCTTTGTTGTAACAAGTTCTTGTGCTTCCTAGTTACAAGAAATTCGATGCAAAAATATTTACCAAGATGAAGACTAAACAATTTACAACAAACACATTCTAAATACGTTTGAAGGATTCATACTCTACGTATTTTTCCACTTCTATGCTATTGTGTAGGACAAACCAATGAGCCATCTCGCGTTCAACTACGGACACATCGAACGCCCTTGTCATTAGACCAAAGGGATGGACATTTTGAGTGAATACCGCCAACCTTAGGCCACGGTCACCCATGTCATAATTTCTTTCTAGGTGGTTAAACAATGTTTCAACTCCATCCAAATACTTTGAACAAAATGTTGTACATTCTTTGGAAATGTAAGCCTCGGTAATAGAACCTTCAGGATGAGCTTTGTTGGCCACAAACCTTTTTAGACGGCCAAGCAACCTAACGATCAACATACCGATGACAATGTTATAATGCAATCTTTATATCAGTAACAAAGCGTTAATTAAAATTTGACACTAATACGAGGGCTAAGTTAATACCTCTCAATTGGGTACATCCATCGATATTGCACTGGGCCTCCAAGCATAGCCTCTCGAGGCAAGTGAATTTCCAAGCGGACCATGACATCAAAAAAAGCTGGTGGGAAAATCATCTCAAGCTTACAAAGTATGAGTACGATTTGTTTATCCAATTTCTCCAAATCTTAACGCCTCAATGTCTTTGAACACAACTGTTTGAAGAAATTTCCCAACTCAAAAAGTGTCGTTCCAATTTCCTTATTAAGGTAGCCACGCATCCCAATTGGAAGAAGTCGTTGTATAAGGACATGACAGTCATGACTTTTGAGGCCAGATAGTTTTCCAGCTTGAGCGGTCACACAATTGGAGATATTTGCTGCATAGCCATCAAGGTACTTAATTGTTTTCAAGAAATCACAAAAGCCTTCTCTCTCTTTCACAGACAATGTGTACAATGCTGGAGGCTTCTCAAAAGACCCATTAGAACGCCTCTTCAAGTGTAACTCTTTACGTATTCTCATGTCCTCCAAATCTAAGCGTGCTTTGTCTGTGTCCTTATTCTTTTCATCTACGCTCAAAAGTGTCCCAACGACATTGTCACACATATTCTTTTCAATATGCATGACATCAAGGTTGTGTCGAAGCTTCAACATTTTCCAATAGGGCAAGTCAAACATAATGCTTCTCTTGCTCGAATTCAAATTTTGATTTTTATTTCTTTGTCGTTTTTGATTTTGTGGGTGCTTTCCATACGGCTTGTAAGTCCCAGAATCAATTTGCTCTAGTATTTGTTCCCTCGATAAGTCGAAAGGTTTGGACCTATGCTCCATTTGACTGTTGAAGAGCTTACTTGTTCGCCAAGTGTGGTTCTCAAGCAAGTAGCGACGAGCACCCATATACCCTATTTTACTTCGTAAACCCTGGGACGATGCATTATTGTTACAATTAGGGAAAGCCAAGTAACCCTTTGTACTCCACCTTGACATGTTCCCATATGCAGGGAAGTCATTTATGGTCCACATTATCGCCGCATGCATTCTAAAAATTTTCCCATTCGATGCATCATATGCTTGCACACCATGCTCCCACAAATTCTTCAATTCTTCTATTAATGGTTGCAAGTAGACATCAATGTCTGTTCCAGGTGCTGAACGTCCGGGAATAAGCAATGACATCATGCAAAATGGCTCTTTCATGCACTTCCACGGTGGGAGATTGTAAGGCATTATGATTACGGGCTACATGCTATATGATGTGCTCATATTTCCAAATGGATTGAAACCATCTGTTGCAAGCCCTAGCCTTACATTTCGAGAGTCAAAAGAAAATGTCGGATGTTGCTTATCAAAGTCCTTCCATGCTTCACCATCGATCGGATGCCTTAATATGTCATCATCCACACGCTTCTTAGTGTGCCATCTCATATCTGCTGCTGTTTTTTTGGACATATACAGTCTTTTCAACCTCGGTGTCAAAGGAAAGTACCACAATACCTTGTATGGAATCTTTTTACCACCATCATCGTTCAACTTGTGTCTACGCGCGTCACATGTAGGCCATTTCTCCAAATTTGCACTCTCATTCCAAAATAGTGCATAGTCATTCTCGCACGAATGAATTGTTTCATATCCCAAACCCAAGTCACATAAGAACTTCTTAGCATCATATAGTGTCCATGGAACAGTTTGATCACATTCTGGTAGAATGTTCTTGAATACCTGCATAACCATATCGAATGACTTGTTGCTCCATTTGTTGTACACCTTCACATGAAGCATCTTAATGATGAATGATAACACAGAGAACTTTTCACATGTCAGGTAAACTTTGCGTTGTGCATCTTCAAATAACCTAATGAACTTATGCAAATCCTCCCTCTCCAAACCATTAGGTTCCTCGTCGGTAAGATCATCCATAAGACCACTCATGTAAATTTCTTCCAACATAATAGGCAATTCACCCATGAGCGGATCATCGATATCTGTCATACATTCACCACTACCTCCACATTGGTCATTTGATACACTAGAATGAGACACGGGAACATGTTCTCCGTGGTGCACCCAAGTTATATACGAAGATGCCATTCCTCTTCGGATCAAGTGCATCCAGACAACTTGTCTACTATATTTTGTGTCATTCATGCAATCGACACACAGACACCTAATTTCATCCTCTATGCCTAAATTTGCCGTAGCAAAATCAAGGAATGCCTTCACCCCTTGTTGATACTCTTTACTTGTCAACCTATTATTTATCGTCATCCAACTTTTGTCCATTGTTTGTCACCTACAACTCAAGCAAAGATTAACCGAGGAACAAATGAGAACACGCGTTTCCAGTTGAGATAGATTATCTTGTTTTTTCATTCACTATTTGGCTTGTCACATAAATCTCTTTTAGGGTGGGACCAAATGAAACGATTTGTACCATGAGTGGCCTGTCTTTCCCTAACACCTAAGTTAACATATGTATGAAGTTCTTATAAGTACCAATATATATATATACATATCCATCCATGGCCAACACTTAGAAAAAAGAAAAAAGAAAAAAAGAAATATAAAATCTTACCTATTGCCAATGTCAGGAGTCTGATAATTTTGTCATATCATTAGAATACAGTAGGCATATAAGCCTCTAACTCCAAAATTGTCTATATAGCCATTGTCGGGCCTTCGATGATCTTGTCATATAATTAGAATAGATTAAGCATATAAACATCTAACTTAATTTGAGCATTCACAATCATTACATAGATAAGTATTCTAGGAAAACTATTGAATGATTAAAGAAACAAATATAATTCAGTCCGTGCTTTACATATATACATATACCTCCTTTACTACATAATCAAAGATAAGTGTGTGTATCAGCATATATAACACCAACACATGCTCGATATGTTCGTGTCATGCTTATTTAAAGCTGACCAGTTAAATAGACGTGTTTCTTGTCAATAAGTAGGAAAGAAATTGTCACACGGAAGCTCAATTCAATTTGTTAAACGCAAGGTAACAACACAGACATGGTTTCAAATTTCAAACAAGCAAAATGTTCAAAGTATGGTCTTTTCTCAACCAAGTGAAACAAAAAAAGAAAAGGGAAAATTACATATAACCCCCCTCAAGGTTTAGCAAAATTACAGATATCCCCTTGAGATTTGAGAAATTACAGATACCCCACTGAAGGTTATATTTGCATAACAAATTAGGGGGCAAATTGTTATGAAATATAAACCTCAGGGGGCAATTTGTTATGAAAATATAAACCTCATGGGGGGATCTGTAATTTCTGAAACCTCATGAGGGTATCTATAATTTAGCTAAACCTCGAGGGAGGTATATGTAATTTGCCCTCTTTTCAATACCTTATGGTCCTTATAGTTTATATTCAATTCAACATTCAGAATCAAACTAAGAAGTAGCACTATAAAAAATAATTACCATATACTGAGAACTTAATATACTGTTTAATTATTACTACTTGTTCTATGATGGAGATGATCAAATCAACAAAGGTTCCTATCCGACTTATGTTGAATACAGTCTAGTCACAGTTATGTTGCAAGAAGTTCATTGATGTCTTTTCGTTGCTACTCAAACAATAAAATCTAAGTAAATAAGAGATTGCAAACAATTTCTAGAGAGAGAAGGAGAGAGAGGGAAAAGTTACCTGCAGTTGTGAAGAGTGCTCTACAGTTGTTGATGGAATTGTTGCTGCTGGAACTGGAACTGCCAAGCTGGTTTGCACAAGAAATTGTTTCCTACCAAAAATTGAAATAGCATTTCCCTAGGTAATTTAATAAATATACTCACATTATACTAGAATTTTCGATAATGTTTTATGATCAACAGAGGCCAATGGACTGTAAATTTGTTTAAGCATCGTAATCAAGACAAGATTTCACCCATTTAGCTAAAATTGAATCAAAAACAACATCCAAATACAAAAGCTAAAAATGCAATCTAGATATACTCAATCTCCTCCACCACATCCACATCCACATCCACATCCACATCCACATCCACATCAGTTATGTAACCCAACTTACGTAACAAGCAAACCCACAGCAACACAAATTAATATATGAAAAAAAATTAACATCTCCACAGAAAATGAAGGGAATTTAAACTCCAATTCTCATTAAAATGGCAGAAAATGCAAAACCCAACTTACAAATGGACTCAAAATTCACATAAAAGTAAGAGAAATAGCAAAACAAGTATGGCTTAGAACCCGTGAAATGCCTATACATATGTGTAGACACCCTATTTTTGACTGCCCTCAAGACTTGGACGCCACCGCTTGAACACTCGGTGATCATCCATGTTTGTGTTCGTCTTGAATTCTCGGAGGTCTCGGCCACGTGCCTTGCCTCAGGATCTCTTGACTCGACTGTTTTGTGTTTGGTTTTGTACCAAACACTTGTATTTTGCTTTTGAAGAGCAGGGAATGGCTTGTTGGCCATCCCCACACCTCACCGGTCATGGCTTGAGGCCACCGGCCATTGGTTATGGCCGGCCGGCACTCTTTGTGGTCGGTCGGCCATTTATTTTATCAAAATAGCATTTTTGGCTAGCCGATCACTGTGCATCTACTTTTGCAGATATTTTTATGCCAGTTGTGCTAGCTGGCATGCACCTTTGCCCCCCCTCCATACACGTGTATGGAGGGATTTCACTCTTGCCAAGCTTGTTTTGTAAGCTTTGCAAGAGTGATCTTCTATAAAGAGGAGGCCTCTCCTCCCTCCTCTAAGGTTAGAAAAAAGCTCCAGAGGTCTGGTTTTTAGGGTTAGAAGTGTGTGTCTATTCTATCTCTATACCTCCCTCCCTTGTGAGTTAAGTGTGTGTTTGTCCTTACTATTATACACAAACACCTACCATTGCACCTTCCCTTAGTTGCTGAGGCATTAGAGGGTTGATCTTGGACTTTTTGAGCTGGTTTTGATCCAAGAAGAGGTTTGGTCTTGTGATCTTGGAAGTGTTATTCAAGGGTGAGTGTTCTTGCCCTTTATTTCCCATTTTTGCATAGCTTTTTTTGACTATCTTGCAACTGTTTTTAGACTTTGCATATAACTAATAAAAGTCTTGTTTTTCATTGCTTAAAATAGTTGTTTAAGGGTGTTTTGTTGTTTGGGGTTGTTTGACCCCTCTTAGGCCTTGTTTGGCCTCCATTTTGTGCATCTTTGATGAGCTTCGGGACCACCTTGTTTGGGCCTCCTCAGCACTGAAATCTTGAGAGATTTCAGTGGTGAGGATGGTGGTTTAAGGTCCCAAGAAGGAGAGGGCCACCCCTTCTCCTTATTGTCTTCAATATGTGCCATTTAAGCCTCATGTGTGAGCACCATTTTTGAGACCATGTTGGCCATGTTTCAGTAGGTATTTGGTATTATTTTGCCATGTTTTACCTCTATTTTTACTTGGTTTAGACACACCATGCTTGCCTTGCATACTTGTCTTGTAATGCCATGTTTTAGCCTTAACATGCTTTGTGCTTTGAGCCTTGTTCTAGCGTGATTTAGGCCTAGCTTTATGAACCTTTTATGCGTGTGTTAGCATGGTAAAGGTCTATTTTTGGTCATTTGGGTCATCCATGCTTTGCTTTGTATAGCTACCATGTAATCCCCCTTGTATGCCTTGAGCATTGACCCCTCTAGCATGCCATCCTTGCTTTGTTTCAGTGGTTTGGAACCACTTGTCATGCCATTTCAGTCCATTTAGAATGCTTGTATGCTTGCATTTGGTGTTCCTTTAAAGCCTTAAAGAGTTCATGTTTAATGCTCCATGAATGTGCCATTATGTATGCCATCATGTGTAGGCCTCTAGGATGCCATGTCGTTGTATTTTTGGCTTTGTTTTAGCATACTAAAACTTTGATTTTGGTCATTCAATTCATGCCATGTTTGCTTTTGTTAAGGGTAGTTCAATACCTCTTTGGTGAGCCTTAGACCTCGGACTTTGCTTGCATGCTTTGATTGCCTTGTTTAGATTGATTTGGCATCATTTTATAACATGATTTTAGAGTTTTTAATGCATGCCATCAGCCCATGATGTTCCTCTTTTAAGTGTGCTTAAAAGTTGTCTCTATATGCCTAAGTGTTGGACCTTGTATGCATGCATGTTTGTATGTGTTTTGGCCTTCATTTCTGTGGCTTTTGGCCACTGTTTTGGGCCTAGTTGAGAGCTGCCCAAATTAGTCTAAGTCCACTCTTTACATGTTGTTACATGTCTTACACTTTTCATGCTTTGATTGCATCATGTCTTGCATGTCCATTAGCCTTGTATGTTGTTGCATACTTGGCCCATCACATGCTTGTTTGTGTGCTTCAACATCCGTATTACATCTTGTATGTTTGTTGGTTAGCATTGATGCTTCATGCCTTGTGTGCTTGTTTGCATTGTCATGTTGCATACTAGCTCACATGCCTAGGTTGCATGGCATTGGCATGCATGCTTTGCCTCTTGAATTGAGTATGATAGAGGTTGAGCTCATTGTTTGTTTGTGTGCATTTCATCCCACATTGAAAATGCATACTTGGTTCTTGGGCCATCACGCATTGAAATGCGCGATTGGTGGTCCGGGAATCGAATACCATGCCCCCTTTGAGTCATGAATATGATAAGGAGTGTGGTTGGTGCAAACATTGCTTGAAATGCATCGCCATGCCTTGTTTTGCCCTCTGCTGCTGTCAAAACCGGTTCTGCAGGAAGTTTTGGCCGATCGACTACACCAAGTGCCGATTGACCATTTATGGATGGCTGATAGCTCCATAGATGGTCGATGGACACCCTGCCATGGCTGGTGACCATTCCCCTTGGTTGGTGGTGTTCCACAATGTCCGTAGAGTGTTCCTTGGGAATTATGCCATTTTCAGATGAGTAGAGCAGGGAAAACAGAGGCAACTTGTGCATGGTGGCGGATTTTCGAGCGAAACCGAGCATGCATGCATTGGACCCTCTTCCCGAGGCTGATTTTTACTGCTTAATTAGCTTAGTTAATTCGCTTAACTAGTTAATTGTCTGTAATATTTAATTAGCTTGTAGGTTAATTAAATTGTATTATTCTTTTGGTCCCTCCGAGCGATGGTGAATTTGTAATAAGTGTGGGTGCGTGTGTGCATGTCTTCCAACCCCCACTTCTTTCTCCCTTTTACTTACCTGCTTTGATGGTTAGTATTAGGGAACATTTAATTTAGCATACCTTACGCTATGCATGCGTGCATCATTCATCAGTCTTGCATGCACCGGGCTCGGCGCATCATGATAATTGCATAGTATTTCGAATTCCAAATTTGAATACGTGCATCAAATTGTTGCATTTCACATGTCATCCTTAGATTAGCTGAGCCTATTCTAATGACATTTTGTATGCGATGCATTGGCCATTTGTAACATGAACTAGGATCATGCATGATTACTGACTAGTTTATTATTTTGGCACAGAGTACGATGTAAGTATTTATGCTTTAGCATCTCACATGAGTGTGAATGTTAACATGACAACATGCTTACCATGCGGCTATATGCTTACGTGATATTACTGCTTGAATGTCTGTGGGTGAAGGTTGGATTGTTTGAGTTGGAACAACTCGTTGAAATCCGTGTTTTAGCCTACTCGAGAGTAGCAAATTCTAAACCATTTTCCAAACGAACAGATATGCAATGCTTTGTTCCAAATTAGGCGATCTAGTTTATACTTTTGTGTTGTGTGCATCACATAGTAAGATTAGCTAATTAATCAGAATAAGAACGCATAAACGTTTTCAAAACAAGGTATCATGATTAGTAGAGACCGATCTTCGGATCGGGCAAGAGGGGGTGCTCATAGCTGACCTTCCCCAATCGTACCCAAGTTCCCGAGCCGAGGCAACTTTGGTGATGACAGACACGTGGCCTTAGGCAAACGAGTCAGGATTTCCTAAATTCTCCCCATAAAAAATATTTAGGTGGCAACTCTGTATCTAGCAAAGCAGTCCATGTTTGGCACTTCTTTACAAAAATCTGTTTTCCAAAAACGATTTGCCGGATTTGGACTCTTTGGTGATTTATCAATCTCAGATTAAGAACCGACACAAATCGAGTCCGAACTGTAGCATGAGGCCCAAGGGCGTGTCTACAATATGTAGGCAAGGAAAGGGGCTGCTGCCTACATTCATTCACAAAGTCAAACAAATTCTCCTCAGACATATTGCCAACTTAAATCTGAACATGAAATTCGATGTATCCTAATCTCCTCTAAGTTCCAATAGAAAAGGCACCAACATCGTGAAAAAGTTGTATAACTAGCAACTGGGAGAGGGAGAGAGACAAAAAATGAGCAACTTGCACCAGTGTAAAATATCATTATTAGCCCGCAATAATCTTAAACTTTTTCGTTGGACCTTACTTCAAACCAAGCCCATCTCCAATCTACAGAATTTTTTAATGTTTTAGATTTCTATAAGAAAAGGTTTAGATTATGGATCGAACAGCTAGGTATATCCACATACATGTTTGCCAAGAGAAAGGAATTATATGTCAGTGAACTGTTTCCTAACATTAGTAATGTGTTATAAAATGAAATTTCAATAAATGAGAAAATGAAACTGACATTATGTATGCATGCATAATAAAAGTAGAAAAATTCAATGAATTTAACAAATTATGAAACTTGAGACTTTAAATGGCAGATCATTATAGTTGTCGGCAACCTCAAATTTTAAGGAGTGACACTGAAATAGATATGGCAAGTCCTATAATAACAATCCATTATACATCATTCTTAATCCGAACTGGGGGCTCTTTGGATTTCTGAGCATAGTCGAAACAAGCAAGAAATAACTATTAGTTTAGTTCTAATTTCAACAACATCTCAGCACAAGCATTGCCCTAATTTTTAATTTCAATCATATTTAAATAACAATGCCCTAATTTTCAGCCTTTCCTATATGATTTTTGTGTATATATATATGTATGTATGTATGTGTGCGCAAACAGAAACAGAGAAAGAGAGAGGGAGATAGTGAGAAGGAGACATTCGAAATCGAGAGGAAGATACAGAGAGAGGAAGGGACAGATGCGAAATAGAGGACATACCTAGGAGGGAGACAAAGTGATGATCTAGCAACCCTTGCGGTGATGGCGATGGAGACAAAGCTATAGAGAAGAGGGCAGAGGCGTGAGTGAGACGCAGTCACAGAGGTGTGGGTGTACCCATGTATAATCGATTATATATGGGATCAAGGTTGTGTACATATGATTTGTGTGTGTATATATATATATATGCATGTATGTGTGTGTGTGTGTGTAAACAGCGAGAGAGAGAAAGAGGGAAACCGAGAGGCCTCTGTAAGGAGGAGACAGAAATCGAGAGGAAGATATAGAGAGATAGAGGCGAAATAGAGGACATACTTGGGAGGGAGACGAAGTGATGATCCAGCAAGCCTTGTGGTGATGGCGATGGTGACAGAGCAGTGACAGAGGCGGGAGTGAGAAAGGGAGGGAAATGGACTTCTATTGCAATAAAAATTAAACTTTTTACCAATTTATTCCCGACCAAAATTCAAATTTGGTCGGTAATGTTTTTAATATTCCCTTCTGAATTTTGTTCCACGTTTGGCAACCAAATTTTAGTCGATAAAGATTTCAGATTTAGCGACCAAAATAAAAATAGTCACCCAAAACCTTATTTTACACGACTAAAACAGTTTAGTAGCCAAAAATGAATTAATAATATGTAAACACTGTGCAATTAGCGACCAATATCATTTTTAGTCACCCAAAATGATATTTTTAATGACTAACACGTAATTAGTCACCAAAATTAAGGCCAATACCGACTAAATGTATTTTTAGTAGCAAAATAGTTGACTTTTACCGACGAAAAAGTAGTTAGTAGCTAATGCATGTACCTTTGGCGACTAAATATTGTTTAGTAGCTAATGTGTCTACCATTGTTGACAAACAAATTTTTGGTAGCTAATGTGTATACCTTTGGCGACTAAATTTAGTTTGGTTGGCAAAAGTAGTCGCTGAATGTGTTATTTGTTGTAGTGGTTAAATTCTATGGTTTTTTTTTTATAGTCCCCAATAAAAAAAATACAATTGTGATATTTTTTTTCACTAATGTTGAACACGTGTTTTCATTTTGCGGCGGTAATTTGTTTGTTGCTCAATACGCGGTCCTATTTCATTTTCAACGAACTCCATGCAATACAATTTGAATTTTATTTTGGGAAAATTACAGCACAAGCACAATGAGAATATAAAAACAAATTATAATATATATGACATGTAAGACCATCTCCAATGGATATGCTATTCAACTTGTCAAAGCTATAATTTGGCAAGAGTGACAAAAAGAGGGTCTCCAATGGCCTGCTATTCTACTTGCCAAAGATAGCAGATGCCATTTCTATTATCAAATTTAGCAAGTTGAATAGCAGCTGCCAAACATGCCACATTAGCAAATAAACAATTTTTGGCACCAAAATCAGTTGAAAAAATAGAATTAAAACAGTAAAAAGCCTCTCAAATTTGAGAATCAAACCCAAATTTTAGAGTGTAAAAACAAATTTATCACAATAAACCAAATTAAAATAAATTTATTCTAATCATTTCTCAAATTAAACCCAAATTAATCATTTCAGAATCAAACCCAAATTAAAACAGATTTTTTTTAATCATTTCTCACTAAAGCACTTGATCCAAACGCAATGTAAAAATCACATGGATATTATCCCAATAAACCAAACCAAGATAGGCTTACAAATAGATGGATCAATAAAAATTAAACCAAAAATCAAAATAATAATAAAGAAAATTTTAGCAAACATACCAGCATTGCAAGATGATGGAGGATCAGAGTGAGCGAGAGAGAGAAATCGGAGTGAGCCGTTTCGATGATGGAGGAAAAGGGACGACTATTTTGAGGAGAGGGATGATTGGTTATAACTTGTTTCCTTCCTCTTGAGTCATCGATTTACACACACACACACACACACACACATAGAGCGTAGGGGCCTGATAAAACTTCTCTTCTGTCTCTTTGTATCACCGATCTAGAGAGATATAGTGAAATGAAATTAGGTGGAGAGTGTGATTTGAAATAGAATCTCATCCAACGACTGAGAGATATGGACCATAGTGAGAGGAGACGAGAGGGATGACTGGTTTGAGGAGAGGGAGAGGGAGAGGGAGATGGAAAGGGAGGAGAGGAGAGGAGAGAGACAATTGGTTTGAGGAGAGGGAAAGGGTTGGATGATCTCAAAAAGGTTGTACCAAAAAAAGGGTTGGAGGATCTCAAAAAGGTTATACAGAAATCATCTCAACGATTGAAAGTATATATGCGGACAATTGTAATCTCTCTTGGAAATCTCAAAAGAACCGTTGGGCTCTGTTTGGCTTAAAAAAAAAAATACAAAAAGATTTTTCAATAAAGTACAATGAAAAGCGAAATATATTTTTTCAAATGAAGGCAATAAAAACATAAAATATATTAACTGACATTATATGAAGATGATTTTTTATATGAAGATAAAATACATTAACTGACATTATATGAAGATAAAATACATTTAATGAAGATATGAAAAATTAAATGAAGATTATTTTTTATATGTAGTCAAAAAAAATATTAAATATGTAGTGATATATTTTTTGGTGGGGTGAATTATATTTAATTTTTTTTGCTAATTTTTCATTTTCTTTTTTTATTTTTTATATTTGTCTAGTCGGGAATAATATAAATATATATATATTTTTACAAACAGTTAAAAAAAGGTTATAAAAGACAAAAAATAAATAAAAATAAAATCACAAAAAAACTTATATCTAAACAAAACCTATAAACTTGGAGAGAAAGTTGATTGAGAATTGCCAAAATAGCAAGTGACTATTAGAATACTATTGCTATAATTTGACAAAATAACACTCTTCATTACCAAATCATAACAATAACAATGGTATTATAATAACAAACATTAGAAATGCTCTAAATAATTTTGTGATGAAGTGGTTCGCCATTTTATTTTGGGCTTTTTCTTTTGTTCGTAGATTTACATTCCCGCAATGATGAAAACACGAGCAATCATAAGTGGGCTTGAATATGCATGTTGATATGATAGCACCAAAAATTACAATAAGTTGTCATTTGGATTGAGTTGAAATTAAAATATATATATATAAAATATTTAAAAAATTAATAAGATAAAATGTGATATTTAAATAATTATTTTATTTTTTCTCTTATAAAAAAAATAAAAAAATAAAAAATAAAAAATAAAAAATAAAAAAATTCTTTCCAAATAGAGCCAATTTAACCAGACTGAATTAGTCCAAAAAAAAAGGGCCAAAATACCGGCTAAAAAGGTTTCCTCTCAAACGAACACTAAATCTTTGTGCAAATTACACATACACCCTGAGTATTATTTAAAATACGAATTGCTTTATGTAACTTAAAAAATTACAAAAATACATAGTCAAAAAAAAAAAAATATTAACTGCTCTCTTATATAATAATAAAATTATTTGAAATATTAATTGAAATAAAATTTTTGACATCATCAAAAACTACTAATTGACTTGATAATTTATTAATAAAATGGTCATTTATCATGAAATTAGAAAGTTGAGGGTCGGGATGTAATTTCTGTAACCACAATGAGCAATTTATTTCTGAAACAAACCTCAGGGGATGTATTTTTAATTTAAATTTGGATAAATATAAAATAAAAATAAAAAGTTAGAAAATTACAAAAATAAAAAAATTAGAGTTTGAACTTTGTGACAAAATAAATCATGAATTTTTAATTTTATCAATTCATAATCCAAACTTTTTCTTTATTTTCAGTCTAAATCATTTATCTATTTTTGTTAAGTAATATCGATGAAAAATAAGTATTATAGTCATAAAACTCAATGAAAATGATATTTTAGAAATTTTATATTCTATATTGAGTTTAATAACTAATATACTCTTTTTTTGGTCAAATTTAGTTAACAAAAATAAGTAAATAGTTTAGATTGAAAATAAGTCAAAATATTAAAATTTAAATTGACAATTAAAAATCCACGATTTATTTTGTTAGAAAACTAAAATCTTGAGTTTATTTATTTATCTATTTATTTATTTGTAATTGTCTCTATAAACTTTTACAATTTGATATGATTAAAGTAAACTCTCTTAAGATTTTAATTTAAAAATTAAGAAAAACAACTAAAATATTTAAATCCAAACGATCTTAAAACAAATTTCAAACCTTACTTGA
This sequence comes from Camellia lanceoleosa, assembly GCA_025200525.1. Classification (NCBI taxonomy): domain Eukaryota; kingdom Viridiplantae; phylum Streptophyta; class Magnoliopsida; order Ericales; family Theaceae; genus Camellia; species Camellia lanceoleosa. Next base: position 126,449,879 of record CM045763.1, on the reverse strand, counting down.
ACTTTACAAATAGCAGAAAATAACTATTTTATATTTGAACAACACATGTTATTTATTTATTTATTTTAAAGAATAATTGTATCCCCCAAAAAAAAAAAAAGTATTTAAAAAAATACTTGCTAAATCAACACAAATATAACAGGACAAATCACATTATCGTTTGTATTGTGTTTTTTTTTTTTATATATTAAATTTAATTGCGTATTAATGGACCACATAGAAGATCATATTTGTCATTGTGGCATTGTGTTCCACGTTATTGTCATTCTCTTGACTATCACTACCTTTGATATATATATATATACATATATATAAACCAGCACAAAATCCATATTATGCAAGGGATAAAATAAATATAAAAATTTAATAAAAATAAGTAAATTATTTTATATGTTTGAATTTTATATTAATAATATGGTTTATTTTAAAGCTATATTATTAATGCCCGTGCTAGCGTAATACTCATGCTATTCATGGGTATAAATAAATAATAAAAAAATTAGTGTTTAAAAATAAATAATAATAATATAAAATATATGTAAAATGTGTAGTAAAAATAAATTAGAATCAATTAAATTTTATTTATTTTTATCAGAGTTACACATAAGAGTTTTTTATTTTATTTTTTTATTCTTATATCATTGTGCATTCTAAGTTTTTAATAAAAAAAAAAATAGATGTTATAATTTAATTAGCAAAAATTAAAGAATAAATTACAAAAAAATATATTTACGATAAAAAATAAATACATTTTTTTTTATAAGTTTCGTAATTTTAATTTATCATATGATAGTAGTAAATTACATTTGCCAATACACTAATTTTTTCTTATTTTGTAAAGCTTAAAATTTTGTATACTCAAAATTATAAATTGTCTTATGTCATAACTCTTATGTAAAAACAGATTATGAATCTATATCATGTGGCACATCAAGTCGAATACAATTTAATGTCCTCAAAGGTTACAAGTTCCAAGGCTTACACCTAGTTACACAAAATGGTTATCAAACCCATACATGTAAAGCTCTCGGATTGTAAAAAATAACAAAAAAAAAAAGAAAAGAAAGAGCCGTGTACCCTCAAAATACACTATGCCTTTTCCTGCACAAAATCCACTAGGGTGAGCACAAAGTCTAGTAAAAAGATCTTAACAAAGTATATATATTTTATACAGTCTCCTGAGATGAATGCAAATGCCATGTCATTCTCAAAACGTACTTCTCTATCTTTTGAAAATATTGTGCACAATGCAAATTTGAAAACGCAACAATTCAATAACTTCAATATAGTTCAAGGGGTAGTAAATGCAACTCAGGTAATCCTTAAGTTGTTGTCTACGAGTAGGCATATCAAGCATTACCAATAGCCACTTTACCGGTTGCTGACCGAAAGGCATGTGGTACCTCATCCGCGCGTATTTTTAGTCTTTTACTATGGATACTCAGGTCAACTTAACCAATACCAAACTATACTCCCTATCCGGACTTACCAATGTATTTATCCCAAAACAAATTCAAGATGATCTTGTTTCACAAAACAATTCCTTTCTCAAGATAATAATTTTCAAATGAAAATTTGAGATCAATGATAGTGAAGATGAAATGGAATGGAATGACAAACAATATGTAATAATGCATTATAATAGTTCTATTTTCAATTCCACTACATAATCTTTCATTGTGATCAAATTTCCACATCTCTTATCAATGTAACAATAATAATATATCTTCCTAGAAATAATATAACAATATCATCATACATTCATTCTCCATTTATTAATCATCATTTTAAACTTGGTCTATTCAAGGCAAACCAACAATAAGCTATTTATCAAGTTTCACAATCAACATTTCTCATTTCTCCATGAAACCCTCATTAGATACAACTATAGAAATTCCTCCATTTCTTCACCTAATAATTTATCAAGCATGGATTTCACAATATCTCAACATTTTTTCCAAAATTTCCAAATTTCTAGGGTTTCCATCAAAATTAGGTTTTTGTTCCATTTTTGAAAGGATTTCCCCAAAACAACACTCACACTTTAGAAATATAGATAAAAATCTAAAATTCAATGTTGATGAAAACTTGATTTAATCAGTGCAAATGTAGCCCTCGCCGCCCTCTTCAATTTGGTGTAAAAAGCCCTATCAAATTCTTAACGGTTTTTGCTAAATCTTAGAGAGAAGCTTGGGTTTGGGTGGGTTTATAGAGAGATAAAGGAGAAAAGATGAATATATATATATATAGATATGAAAAAGTGTGTAAAACACGTTTTTGGCATCAGATTTGAGGAAAGAGCTCAAAATTCGAGACAGACGCGCCGAAATCCACATAAGCAGTTCAAATTCTGTATGAGTGGATTCTGATGCCTCTCGTAGCGATTTGAGCTAGAGAAAAACCCAAAACTTTCAACAAAAATCTGCACGAGTGGATTCTGCCTAGAATTTTTTCCAAAAACCCTGTGTGATTCCGCTCGAGCTGTTGCGAAATCCACATGAGTGGTTTTGCCAGCTAAATCCAAAATTTTGATTTCACACCCCGATACAAGTTTTAATGCCCAAAACTCAAAATTTTAACCCGAAAACGTTAAGAGATGTTAAGTAAGAGCATAATTGAAATCTTAATGACCAAATACAATAATCAAAATGCCGAAAGTAAAATAAACTATTTGACTATGCAATATTGGTCAAGTCTAAGACCCAGGACATCACAACTTCCCCCTCCCCCGTAGGAAATTTGGCCTCCGAAATTTGGTCACACCTTTCACCAACAACCTCCAATGAACAAAGACAATTCAACAATAAAAGGACTCTGAGTGATAATAACCACACCAATGACAATAATGAATTAATAACAATAACAATTCAATAATAGCATGGAGATTTCAATCTCAACAACATTCCATTACCATCATCATAATTTCCATGGGCCAAAGCCACAATACCAACAACCACTAATACAATAATCATAAGCATGAAGTCCAACCACAATTGTGACAATCCTACAACAGTTCTCATACTTAAAAAAAAAAGAAAAAAAAAAGAACAATGATCATAACAAGTTGTTAGCAATTTCAATGATTCATTCTCAAACACAACAAAAAATTACAATCTAGAACAAACTAAGCGTTCTCAAATAAATCTGGATACTTCGAGTGGACTTCTTCCTTCCATTCCCTAGTTGCTTCCTCAACCCCATGGTATCTCCATAATACCTTCATTAACGGTATAGTCTTGCCCCTCAACACTTGTTCTCAGACATCTAAAATTTGAACCAGTCGCTCTTTATATAAGGCATCCTCATCTACCTCCAAGTTGACCCAATCAAGTACATGTGAAGGGTCGGGTTTGTACTTCCTAAGCATGGATACATGGAATAAGTTGTGAACTCCAGAAAGCTGTGGTGGTAAGGCCAAACGGTATGCCACTTCCCCAATCTGCTCTAAAATCTCAAAAGGTCCAATAAACCTTGGAGACAACGTCCCACTCTTTCCAAACGCCATCAAACCCCGTCTCGGCGAGATTTTAAGAAACACACGGTCACTGACCTCGAAGGATAGAGGTCGCCTTCTCTTATGGGCATAACTCTTCTATCAGTTTTGAGCCGTAGCTAACCTTTTTCGAATGAGAGCAACTTTCTTAGTCGTCTCTCGAACAATCTCCGGGTCCAACATCGGTGCATTGCCCACTTCGGCCCATCAAACTAGTGAACTACATGGTTGGCCATATAAGGCCTCGAACGGTGCCATCCCGATACTTGGCCATGTCCTCCAAAATCTAGATACACTACAGGAAAATACACCTTTGGCGACTAAAAATGCTGACTAAAAATAATTAAGTCGCCAAAGGTACATATTTTGGCTACTAAAAATAATTTGGTTGGCAACAATACATACTTTAGCTACTAAAAAATATTTGGTCAGAAAATGTATAATATTTAGCTACTAAAAATTATTTAGTTGGTATTTATTTTACTTTTGGCGACTAATTGAGTTTTAGTCGTTGAAAATAGGGTTTTGGGGTGATAAATTTAAAATTTGGTCCCTAAATGTACAATCTTTAGAGACTGAAAAATAATTTTGTTGGTACTTATTTTATTTTTGGCGACTAATTGAGTTTTAGTCGTTGAAAATAGTGTTTGGGTGACTAAAAAAAATGGTCCCTAAATGTGCAATCTTTGGCTACTACAAATAATTTAGTCGGTATTTATTTAACATTTAGCTATTAAATTTTAGTCGACAATTGTAATCAAAAGTTTTGGAGGTAGGACTTCAAATTTTGGAGGGATTTCTAAATTAATTCGCTACTAAAGTATTTAGTAGGAAAAGAAATGTTTGGTTATTGGTGACTAAAAAAATTGGTTGACGAAAAAAAATACTAATGAGTTAGGGCTTAAAAGCGTGTCTGTCTCTCTCACTCTGTGGCTCTCTCTGTCTCTCGCATCTGTCCTCCTCCTGTTCTCTGTCTCGCTTTTGTCTCCATTACCGTTGGTACAGGAGCACCATCGGCGTCGACGCCCATCGTACACGAGGACCATTGCAAACCAGCAACCTATATTGTCTTATCTTGCAGTCACAATCCACCACTAGAGCAGTACCCAAGGTATGCCCTCTCAATTTCTCTCTCTCTCTCTCTCTCTCTCTCTCTCTCTCATCTCTATCTTGAAATGATACTTGGTTTTTGAACTGTATGAAGAAGCTATGGGGACAGATGATATGTAAATGGGATAGCCCCCGAACCACTCAGGGGATGTTTCTAGATTTGAATTTGCACTTAGGGCTTTATGTTCATTGCTATCTTACGTAGAACTACTTGCTGATGATAGCAATTATGAAAGTTATAGTATTTGACAGTATAATCTTCAAAACTACGTGATGTTAGATTCTGCTACCATGAGGGCTCTAAATGTTATGGAGAGCAAAATTGATGCTAACAAAGCCATCCTTTGTTTGTTTTTTTTCCTAGGTAAGCTACCTCTTTTGTTGTAGTTCGTGAATATACACTTAATCAAACAATTAAAGTCTCACACGTGCATCATATAGAGGGAAAAGACATGAATTTCTTATTTTAGCTGATTTTGGTTTAGTTTTGTTATTGGGTCTTCAATTGCCTTAACTTGTTTTGGGCAAAGTAGAATTGGACTTTTTTTGGTTTGAGTGTTTTTTTTTTTTAATTATAGAAGAGTTGTATTGAGGTCTAATTTGTAGCATCTATTCAAGTGAATTTCCTTTGGAATCATATGCAAACTTCTAGACTAAGATGATATGTGTCTTTTGAACTTTATGAGACAAGTTTTTAACACTCCTTTACTTTCCTTATTAATTGCTTGATCTTGTGTTGTTAATTATGATTGAGCAAGCTCCTCGGTGCCAACCTAGTTTGGATTGTTGGGTTTTGAAAAAGGGCGTTTGGAGGGGCGAAGATGAATCAATTTATTATATAAAAATAATCGCTTGTTAATATATAGAAAGAATAGATAATTTTGAGGTTATATATATATATATATTTTGTTTTTAGCATTAATGTGTCATTAAGTTCATTTTTTTTAATGTACATAGTTTTTCTTTAACATTTTTATCATTATTAGTGTGTAATTGTGTTCTTAGAAATGAAATTCTTACTACCTTTTACAAGGGATATGAGATATATCTTAGGTAATATTGGTGCAACTGAGAATATGGTGGAAGAAAGAGGATTCATGTAAATAGCCAGAACTAAGCTTCTGAACTGGCAATTATCCTGTAGTTAGAAAGAACAAATTCAATCTTGTGGTTATGGTATCTGCCCTTGGCTCTGAAGTTATAATGTTGTTGATGGAATTTCTTGATTATTATGTATTACATTTACTTTTGAATTCATTATTCTTTTTCAAATACAAGAATAAATTTTATCATTTATTGATTGCTCTAGGAAGTAGGAACAGTGGATAGTAAACAAATTTGATCATTTGAATCCAAAGTCTAAATTTGAGGAAAATTGTTAAGAACTGGACCAATTATTAATAACTTAATGGGGCCATGAACACATTCAAAAAACCTGTGAAATTAAGGACATAAAATCTTTCCATTGCACAGGCCTCAAGGGTAGGAAAAGCCAAGAGAACTATAGTTTAAGAAATATTACAACATCGCTACTATCACTACTCAGGCACATGAAGCAGCCTGCTTTAACAACTTCCAGATCCAACCATAAAATAGCCAACATATACCCATGAAGAGGGCACTTAGAGTCGAAAACACCTTAAAATTAGTTAAAAAGGGGCATTGGGGGGTGGAAATGCAAAATAGCCCTTGTACCACTCTTGCAATGTAATGGGTAGCTTTCCCATGCCAAATATGACCTATGGGTATAGACGGTACGTAAATAGGACATGTAGGTTGGGAGTTAGAGTCGAAAATGCCTTAAATTTAGTCGAAAGAAGGCGTTTGGGGGCAAAAATGCAAAATAGCCCCCCAACCACTGTTGTGATGTAACGAGTAGCTTCCTTGTGCCAAATATGACCTGTAGGGATAGACAATATGTAAATAGGACATGTGGGTTGGGAGTTAGAGTCGAGAATGCCTTAAACTTACTCGAAAAAAGGCATTCAGGAGGAAAAAAATGCAAAATAACCTCCCAACCAATGTTGTGATGTAACGAGCATCATCCCTGTACCAAATGTGACCTCTATGGATAGATGGCACATAAATAAGGCACATAAGTTGGGAGTTAGAGCCGAAAATGCTATAAACTAAGTCGAAAAAAGGCGTTCGGAGGGCGAAATTGCAAAACAGCCTTGGAACCACTGTTGAGATGTAACGAGTAACTTCCCCATGCCAAATATGACTAGTAGTGATAGAAGGTACGCAAATAGGATACGTAGGTTGAGAGTTAGAGTTGAAAATACCTTTAACTTCGTACAATGATCATTAATTTTGTACAATGATTACTTATAAAATATAAGAATTCTGATTTAAACTCGATCCGCTTATTGTTTTGGATTTGGGATTTCTTCTCTAGATGGTTGTTTTTGTCTTCTTCCATTTTATTCATGATTGAGATTGGTTATTGGAGTGTCTTGGTTATGTTTAAAACATGTTGAGAGTTAGTTTTTCAAAATTGTTGCTGCCTAGGTTTTGGCTTGTTCGCTGAGTGAACTTTCTTGCGCTCAAGCGAACTTTGAGAATTTCCAATACTTTTGTAGGTTTGCAAAACTACTGAGAATATGGCATTCTTTGCTTGAGCGGTGTTTCTTATGCTTGAGCGGTCCTTCTTACGCTCGAGTAGTCTTTTGGAACTTTCAGTACTTTTGCAGGCTTTCAAAAGTATTGGGAGGGTGGTGTTCTTCACTCTAGTGGTACTTCGTTCACTCCAACGGTCTCTTTTTTTGTGTTTGGTCGCTCGAGCGGTCTGCACATACGTCAGTCTGTAAAAGTCACCTTTTGAGTCACTTATATATATATATATATATCTCTCTAAACATTTCAAAACCCTAAATCTAGACCCACTTTCTCTAAAACTCATCTTCAACTTCCAAATACTCTCAATATATTGATCTCTATACCCTAGTCCCTTTGTTAAAAAGGTAGAGCTCACATACGGCTTTATTATAATCGGAGCAAAGTTAGTTTTCGGCTTCATCAAGGTTTCTTCACTCTCTTTTTCTCGCCTTCTAGCTTCGAGGTAGGGATTCTTCACACTTTAGTATGGTTTTTTACTTGGTTATTTGTCCTTTTAAAGAAATCTTGATATTGGGGATTTTTGGAACAAAGCTAGGGTTTTGGTTTGAAGTCAAAAGAGGGGTTTTCAAAATGGGTTCTTGAATATAAATATGGGTTTGTGAATATAGTTGAGTTGTGATAAAATGGTGGATTTTACCCTTGGAATTGATTTATAAAGAAAAGGGAATTTTGCCCCAAATTGTGAATATTTGATTTTGTAAAGAGAAAATGTAATTGATGGTGGTTTTATAAAATTGGGACAATGAGAATGATGATGGTAGAGTTGGATATGAATTATCACTCCTATCTTCAAATTTTGGAAAGTATACCTTTATTGGAAATCATCTATCTGTTTGGAGATATCTGTTTTGGGCTATCAGTGGAGGATAGCTATGATTGTCGTAAAAATTACATGAGAATTAGGTGAATTGAAACTAATTTCTCATCCATTGGCATTGAGTATTTTTACATATTAAACACATTGAAAATGTATTTTATTTTAAGAAAAATGAGTGAATACCTTGGTGAATTTGGGTAGGGGTGTAGTTATGGAATTATGTTGGCCAATGTGTCCTTGGTGAAAGTCCAGAAATTCGCGCAGATAGGTGTCGAGCCTTTTCGTTAATACCGATAAAAATGGCAATTGGTAGTGCTTGTAGCCTACTTGTAGACACATCCTAGAGATTTCCAGTGTTGTATCCACTGCTCAGTTTTTTGTTGTAAATGAAATGTTTTCATGAATTGTGATATAAACCTGGCATTACATGGTTTTTGGAAAGAGATATAAAATGTTTTGGCACGAGCATTGCATATGCATTCACCTTATAACTTTGTTAAGATTTATGCACTATGTTATAGTGTCTCACCTATGTGGAAAATCATTTTCCGGTGCTGATGATATGCCTCTGCCAAGGCCATAGCTTGGGAGGACTTGGAGCTGAGAGTTTCTTGTTTTGTTTTTGTTGTATTTATTTTTGCACAAGCCTAGAGCTTTATTTTTATTAAGTTTCAAACTCACTTTTATTGTAACTAAGCATCGTCTTGAAAAGTTGTAGCCAATAGGGCATTACTTTATTTGTTTAGCTTTTCTTTAATATCTTTTGCTTATGACACATGCTATAGATTCAGGGTTAGGATTTATGAATGTATCACTACATGTCTTACCCTTTTTTTTAAAATGGAACCTTATGAATGAAAAATAATTACTTCGGCATGTGATGTTATTTAATTAATATTGTGAGATGGTTTTATTGTTATATTTTTGGAGCGTTACAACTTGGTATCAGAGTTACAGGGTTTGAATACTTTGGGATTGTGGGATGTGGTTATTACCACAATGGGTTCCTTTACTAGATGAGATTAGGAATAACCTGGTATGCTATGTGATAACATGCTTATGTGACTAAGTAGATATGAAATTTAATTTCCAAGATATTGATTAGGTTTACGAGTTTCTAGAAGTCTTGTTAGAAGAGCACTTGATTACTACTATTTCTAGCTGGAACTCTAGCAATGTTGTGAAACAATCATTATCTAGAAAGGAAGTTCGTATGTATTTATATGACTGCGTGCTTATGTGGAGTGAATTAATTGTTGTCCACCACATTAGGACGCGAGTGAGTTAGCTTCAACACATTTGTAAATGTCTTAATCTCTTGTGTTACCTTCATTAGGATGTCAGGATGTGGACGTGATGGTGGTAGGCGTGACAGGCCTAGATAGTATGAAGTACCATTACCGGATGATATTCCGACACAGAAGGAAAGGGTTGGTCAGGGCAATGTAGTTGAACTAGTTGGTTAGCAGGCCATAGGTGCTTAGCATGTGAGATGGACGGAACCCATGGACATCCTCAGAGCTAAGAATCAAATCTAGTCCCAAGTAGCTGAGACACGGCCGTCATTTCTAAAGTGGGAGTTTTTCCAATCAAATCTAGATGAGTTTTTGGGGGATTCAAAGGAGCCACTGAAGGCGAATGATTGGTTAGAGCAGATGGTGAAGACATTCGAGATGCTTCGCATTGAGGACGATGGACTGAAAGTGACCTTGGCATCCTTCCAGCTGAAGGGAGATGCGGGTCTATCATGACCCGAACCCGCCCCTATAGATTAAGGTCATAACTGGCCAGTAATCGAGAGATTACCTACGACCTCAAACATATCTCAACAAAGTTAAGGGGCCAAAACGGAAGCAATTTTAAAAACTTTGCCCATAGAGTTGTGCTTACATGATATAGCAAAATCATTCCAAAGGTATTTCATTATAACTCACACAAACCATAGAGTTAATCTATATCCAGGAACTTTCAGTTATTCCGTCAGCCAAACAAAACTTATATACAAAGGTGATTCAACGTTTTCGCCAACAAAGCAAAAATATAACCAAAGAACAAAAGGGCAAAAACAAGTCTCGTGCATGAGACGTTAAGGCTGACTCCTCAAAACTTTGACTTTTTCCCACATACTTCACTGAGGCTGGGTTTGAACATCTCTTGGCTCACCTACATACACATGGATGAGAGTGAGCGAAAGCCCAGTAAATAATATCAAGTAAAGAAGATACATGAATGAAGTTCGGAACAGATATACATATATCAGATGGCCTTGGGCCCATTTATGGTTTTATCTAGCACATTAGAAGGCTTTAAGCCTGTGCATGTCATACGGCCTTTAGCCCAATCATCCATGTCCGACGGCCTTTGGCCCAATCGATTATGTCCAATGGCCTTTGGCCTATTCAATAGTGTTCGAGGGCCTTTGGCCTAATCAATGGTATCACGAATGTTTGTCCGCAATTCAAATTATCAAACTTATGAACTCAAATAGGAGTAAGCAATTGGACAAATTGCATACTTCAAAATATCTTTACTAAGATATTACTCAGAGTGTTCTGCCGGTGGATTCGTCCTTGTGCTCGACCCTACGTAAATCATAACACATATTGGGTCACAAGCATCCATCCCATAGTGTTCTTTCCATTCCAGTTTCACCATCGGGACGGACTTGCTTCTCAATTGTTTCACTTGACGGTCAGTGATTTGTTCCAGCCATTCCACGTATTCCATATTTTCATTGAGAGCTATCTGGTGATAATCGATCACATGAAATGGATCTCGAAGATAACCCCTCAACATTATGGATTTTTTCGAACCCCGGTGGCAAAGCAACTCTATAAGAAACTGGACCAAGTCTCTCCAGAATTTGAAATGGCCCAATGTAACGGGGCGACAATTTTCCTTTCTTACTAAATCTTACTTGGCTCTTCAACAGAGTCACGTAAATAAACATATGGTCACCAACCTCATACTCAAGAGGTCTTCTTCGTACATCCGCATAATTCTTTTGCTGGCTCTGAGCTGTTTTAAGCCTTTGTTGAATAGTTTTGATCTTTTCAGAAGTATCCTGCATAATTTCAGGCCCAAGTAAAGCCCCATCCCCGACTTCTGTCCAACAAATTGGTGATCTACACCTTCTACCATACAAAGCCTCGTATGGTGCCATACCGATACTGGAGTGGAAACTGTTATTGTATGCAAACTCTGCTAGTGGCAAATAATCTTCCCAACTCCCTTGAAAATCCAAGGCACACATTCTTAGCATATCTTCCAAGGTCTGTATTGTCCGTTCTGATTGCCCGTTAGTCTGTGGGTGGAATGTGGTACTAAACCTCAATTCTGTCCCCATAGCTCTTTGTAAACTTTTCCATAATCTAGATACAAATTTCGGATCTCTATCCGAGACAATAGATACCGGGACTCCGTGTAAATGAACAATCTCGTCAACATATATAGTAGCCAGTCTATAAGCATCAAATATAGTTCTAACAGGTAGAAAATGTGCAGACTTAGTCAGTCTATCAACTACAACCCAAATAGAGTCCATACCTCGAGAAGTTCAAGGTAGACCAACAACAAAATCCATAGTCACATGCTTTCATTTCCATTCAGGAATAGGGAGAGGCTGAAGTAGGCCGCCCGATTTTCTGATGTTCAGCTTTAACTTTTTGAAATTGAAGGCACTTGGACACATACTCTGCAATCTCTTTCTTCATTTTGGGCCACCAATAGCTTTGTTTCAAATCTCGATACATTTTGTTATTATCCGGATGCATAGCAAACATTGATTTATAGGCTTCATCTGGAATTCTCTTCTTTAGTTCCGGAACATCTGGGACACACATTCGGTTTCGAAATCTCAACATTTCACTTTCAATGCTGAACTCAGCTTTCGGACTGGTCCCAAATTCATCAATCACTTTCTTGAGGAATTCATCCTCTTTTTGCCTCTGTTTAATTTCAGTAATTATTGTTGGTTCAGCTGAAATGGCAGCAACCAACTCGGTCTGGTCGTGTAACACAACTTCAATCTCAGTTTTCTCGAAATCCAGTAAGATTTCTTTCCGTTCAGTAAGCAAGCAAGCTAAATTCCCTGTCGACTTTCTGCTCAAGGCATCAGTAACTGTATTGGCTTTCCTGGGGTAATACTAAATCTGAAGATCGTAATCTTTTATCAATTCGAGCCATCTTCTCTATTGCATATTCAACTCTTTTTGCGTAAAGATCAGACTCTTGTGATCCGTGTAGACTTCGCATTTTGCCCTATACAAATAATGCCGCTAGATTTTTAAAGCAAATACAACTGCGGCCAATTCTAAGTCATGTGTTGGATAGTTCTTCTCATGCGGCCTCAACTACCGGGAGGCGTAGGCAGTCACCCTTCCATTTTGCATTAATACACAATCCAAACCTTTATAAGATGCATCATTGAAAATCACAAAGTTTTCTATACCCGATGGTAATGTCAAAACTGGAACAGTGGTCAATCTCGTTTTTAGTTCATGAAAGGCAGATTCTCTTTTGTCGTTCCATTCAAACGGTTGTCCTTTGCGTGTCAGTTGGGTAAGAGGCACAGCTATTTTCAAAAATTCTTTCACAAACCTTCTGTAGTACCTGGCTAAGTCCATGAAACTGCGGACCTCTGTTATATCTGTCGGTGTAGGCCAATTCACAATTGCCTCTATTTTCTGCGGGTCCACTGAAATGCCCTCCTTGTTGATAACATGCCCTAAGAAGATAACTTCATCCAACCAAAATTCACATTTCTTTAGTCTGGCAAATAATCTCTTTTCCCTAAGTGTTTGCAAAACAATGCTCAGATGTTGTTCATGTTCAAGTCTATTCTTTGAGTATATCAAAATATCATCAATAAAAACTACAACAAATTCATCAAGGTAGGTCTTAAAAATTCGGTTCATTAGGTCCATAAAGGCTGCAGGAGCATTAGTCACCCCAAATGGCATAACAAGAAATTCATAATGGCCATACCTTGTTCGAAACGCAGTTTTCTCAACATCTTCAGCTTTTACTTTCAATTGGTGATACCTGGACCTCAAATCAATTTTGGAAAACACTCGTGATCCCTGCAACTGGTCAAACAGGTCATCAATACGAGATAAGGGATATTTATTCTTTATTGTTACCTTGTTCAGTTCTCGATAGTCAATACACAAGTGCAAGGTTCCATCTTTCTTTTTCACAAATAACACTGGTGCACCCCATGGTGAAGTACTAGGTCGAATAAACCTTTTGTCAAGCAGGTCTTGCAACTGTTCTTTCAGTTTTTTTTATTTAAGCAATAGCCATTCTGTAGGGAGTTTTAGAGATAGGCTGAGTCCTAGCACAATTTCAATAGTAAACTCAATCTCCCTGTCCACTAATTCCCTTGGTAATTCATTTGGGAACACATTTGGAAATTCTCTAACAATAGGGATACTACTCAATTCTATATTCACAATTTGTTCAGATAGCACACAACACAAATAACTCTGGCACCCTTTCCTGATCAATTTACATGCTTTCACTGCAGATATCAAGTAAGGTGGAAGCACCACCCCGTTACCCACAAACACAATTTCATTCTGTTCTAGAAGCTTAAATACAACCCATTTTGTTACACAATCAATGGTGGCATAATATTTAGTTAACCAATCCATGCCCAGAATTACATCAAAATGTCTAAAGTCCAAGGGCAACAAATCTACATATAGAATAGCATTCCCAATACGCATGTCACAAAATCGATATACAAATGTACACAACACAGATTCCCTAGATGGAGCAGATACACATAGCAAATATGGCAATAATTTTAGAGGTCTACTCAGTCTAGATGCAAATGCATAAGTTACGAAAGAGTGTGTTGATCCTAAGTCAATTAATACAAAAGCATCCTGATTACATATAGAGATAGTACCTGAAACAACGGCTTCAGCATTCCGTGTATTGCCCGAAACAAGCGCAAAAACTCTCCCTTGCCTTACAGTATCTCCGATGGTAGTAGATCTCATAGTATTTCCCAGTGTTGTGATTGATGCAGTGGAGCTAGCAACTAATTTTCTGCTATTCTGATTACAATTTCTAGCCATATGCCCCATTTTTCCACACTTAAAACAAGCTCCTGACACACGGTAACAAACCCCGCGATGCCTTTTACTACAAATATTGCACATTGGAGATGTATCTCGGGAAGAATTAGAAGTACTTGAGGAGCCCATATTCTGCTTCTTCGAAAATTTCTTCTTCAAAAAGAAGCCTTGCCTTTTACTACCCTTCTAGTCAGTTGTTGATTTGGCCTGTCTGGCTGTGTTAGCTTATGATATTATGGCCTGATCCAACACCTCAATATAGGTCTCCAGCTTGAGAACATTCACCCTTTCTAAGATATTATTTTGAAGCCCTCTTTCAAAATGTCTCACTTTCTTGTAGTTGGTGTCGACCACATGTGGTGCAAATCTGGCCAATTCAGTGAACTTGGCCTCATACTCTGCTACTGTCATGTTATTTTGTTTAAGTTCCATGAATTCAGATACTTTCCTATCACGGACACATTGTGGGAAATATTTGTTGTAGAAAATTTCCAAGAACTGTGCCCAACCAATATCGTTATTGTTTTCACGCATTAGCATCCACCACCTTCTTGCCTCATCTTCAAGAGTGAAAGTGGCTAGAAGTACCTTCTGTGTTTCTAAGCAAGGAAACACTTCAAACAGTTTTTCTATGCCGAGGACCCATGCTTCAGCCTTTAGCGGATCCAATCCCCCATGGAACTGTGGTGGTTTCATTTTCTTGAACTCTTTGGTGAGAGCTATTACTTGGTCATCATTCTAATGGTCTTGGATAGGCGGTACTGGAGGAGGAGGCGGAGGATGTGGTTGTTGCCACTGTTGTTGTTGCCTCAATGTTTCTACCATTTCCTGTATCAATCTTTCCATCCTATCCATTCTGGCAGTAGAAGACTCCTCTATCTCATCACCTTTTGTTCTCACCATTTGATTAGACTTGCATTATTCTTTATACAAAAGGTTCACAAGTATGCATATACCAAAAAGCATACATATTCAAATCATTTGTAATGTAAGTAAATCACAAACATATAGCATATAATCATTCATCTTGAAGCATTTAAGCACATTCTTGATGCTTTCAGATTCATACTTATCACATGAATGCATCCTAGATCTTTTCTAGATGTCTATTACTCATTGGACAAGTGTGTGAGTTATTAACTCGTGCTCTGATACAACTCTATCATGACCTGAACCCGCCCCTATGGATTAAGGTCATAATTGGCCAGTAATCGAGAGATTACCTATGGCCTCAAACAATTCTCAAACATATCTCAACAGAGTTAAGGGGCCAAAACGGAAGCAATTTTAAAAACTTTGCCTATGGAGCTGTGCTTACATGATATAGCAAAATCATTCCAAAAGGTATTTCATTATAACTCACACAAACCATAGAGTTAATCTATATCCAGGAACTTTCAGTTATGCAGTCAGCTAAACAAAACTTATATACAAAGGTGATTCAACGTTTTCGCCAACAAAGCAAAAATATAACCAAAGAACAAAAGGGCAAAAACAAACCTTTTGCGTGAGACGTTAAGGCTGACTCCTCAAAGCTTTGACTTTTCCTACATACTTCACTGAGGCTAGGTTTGAACATCTCTTGGCTCACCTACATACACATGAATGAGAGTGAGCGAAAGCCCAATGAATAATATCAAGTAAAGAATATACATGAATGAAGTTCAGAACAATTATACATATATCAGATGGCGTTGGGCCCATTTATGGTTTTATCTAGCATATTAGACGGCTTTAAGCCCGAGCATGTCATACGGCTTCTGGCCCATTCATTCATGTCCGACGGCCTTCGGCCCAATCAATTATGTTCCACAGTCTTTAGCCCAATCGATTATGTCCAACGGCCTTTGGCCCAATCATTTGTATCCGACAGCCTTTGGTCCAATCAATTATGTTCGATGACCTTTGGCCCATTCAATAGTGTCCGACGGCCTTTGGCCCAATCAATGGTATCATGAATGTTTGTCCACAATTCAAATTATCAAACTTATGAACTCAAATATGAGTAAGCAATTGGAAAAATAGCATACTTCAAAATATCTTTACTAAGATATTACTCACAGTGTTTTGCCGGTGGATTCGTCCTTGTGCTCGACAATACATAAATCATAACACATATTAGGTCACAAACAATTCAATCTGTTCTCAATTTATTCACTACTCTTAGGCCTCTTTCTTATCTTCTTAATCCATTCACAATGCTCAATGCATGCGAAAGAGTGCTTAGAAATGAAAAAGAACGGAAAATGAAACACCAAACGTCTATTTAAAATTTCAGTAACAGGGCTTCCCGCTCGAGCAGACCCCCTTTGTCTGCAAAAGTACTGGTTGCCTTATTTTCGTGCTCGAGCATGACTTCAGACGCTCGAGCTGAAAGTCAAAACATGTGTTTGGACTCTCGAGCATAACTAGTCCCGCTCGAGCAGACATCAATGTCTGCAAAAGTTCTGGAAGCTAGCATTTCATGCTCGAGTGGCGCTTTCCACGCTCGAGCGGACATGCCGAATTCTGGAATTTCCATAATTGTTCTTGAAGTTCAAACTTGATATTCAAAGGCCCTAAACTCATGATTTTGGTTCAAAAACATGGAAACACATTATATAATATGAGAATATAAGAATATGAGACCAAATTGTTCAAATTCATGGTCTTTTTCCAAAATCATTTTGAGTTCTCTTCATAGGTTTCAAAACACATGTATTCAACTTCATACAGACTCCATATCTTCATCAATTATGCATGCATGTAAATTCTTGACCCCAATTCTATTCCAAATGGTACAAATGACACTTATAATCAGGAAACTCATGAAAATTATGCATGTATGTGAGATTTGGTGCTCAACTCTTCTTGTTCAACATGATTCATGCTTGAATGTATAAAATCTTGACAATTATGCACATGTATATACATACAAGCTCCAAATTCATCAAATTCAACTCAAATTATGTTCTTGATTACCATCTGACTTGAATTTACAAAATTACAACCTCAAACTTATGAATCAATGTTCAATTACTCACCTAGGAGCTCCAATCACCCAAATTCTAGTTGGTTCTTTGAGTTTAGCTTCCAATTCTCAAGCTTTGAGCCAAAATTCATAATTTGAGCCCTTCTCTCTCTCTAGAGTCGTCTCTCTCTCTCTCTAGAGTACACTTCAGGTTTTGAGTTCAACAATGAGGAACTTGAGTGTATATTGGCCTATTTATAGGCTTGCTTAATCATATTGATTAAGTCTAAGTAATGGCACTTCTAATTAATCGTTCTAAATCTAATTACTTTGATCCGAATAAATTTTCAATTAAATTTCACCATAAGCTCTAAAAATTATGCTAATCACAATGGCGTGGTCAATTTCAGTTTCATTGGGATGACTTGGGAGATTTTTGTCAACGCCTTCCAGGACAAGTTTTTGCCTCCCACTATTAGGGAGAAGTTGAGGCAGTAATTTTTGAAGCTGACGCAACTTAACACAATGGTGGCTGAGTTTTAGGCTGCCTTTACTAGTCTGTCGAGGTTTGCACTAGAGCTTATAGTGACGGAAGAACGCCGTTGCTTGGAGTTTGAAAGAAGTTGAGCACCAGACTCCTTTTCAAGGTGGCTAAGTCTATGATTAAGGATTACAATCATCTTTTAGAGGCGGGAGCTCACTTAGAGATTGTGATTCAAGTTGTGGAGGAGGGGATGAGGGGTTCCATACATAGGAGTTAGGAGGTTCAGGGGGAGACTCGGGATAATAAGAGGCAGAGGGATTCCAATCCATAGCAGTCCCAAGAAGCACAATTTAGGTCCACTATCCCAGTAACGAGTTTGGGTTCTGGGAGAGGTGGTCATGAAGAGATCATTTCACTACCTAAACCCGACCTTATAGGTTTAACGTCGTAACTGACCAGTAATCCTAGGATTACCAAAGCCCTTTGGACAAATTAAACAAAATACAGGGGCTAGCAGATGTAACTACAAACATACAATGTCCACAGAGCCAGATAGACATATATGGGACTGAAAATTTAGAACTTAATATACATAATTAAGACGTCATCCGTGCTTCACCACATACAAATAAACAAAAGAGATGTTCGGAAAAACAAATACGAAAGAGATCTTAAACGTTGTTCACAAAAACTTGACCACTTCTCAAAACGGGAACCTCCTTGAGAGGCACAGTGGCTGGCTGACAAAACAAATCTCCAGGCTGTCATCACTGAGCCTGGTCACGCACCTGGTCACCTACATACATAAATAATATAATGAGCTGGAGCCTAGTAAATAATAACAAGGTAAAGATTTTATGAATGTTATCCATAATAGATTCAGAAATCAAAATTCAGATTATAAACAGATGACCTATAAAGGGACGTAAAATATCACATGATGGTAAGGATGCACGACATCTTTTCAAAAATTCAGACAATCAATCATTTATTCATAAGATAGCATTTCAGAAAATAGATCATATCATATCATTCAGAAAATAATTAAGAGTTAAACATAGCTTTACTGAGTTATTACTCAGAGATAAATCCAGTAGCAAAACAGTTAGAACAGATGGATTAGATAGTCTATGGCGCGTAACCTACAAAAACACATAACGGATACACATTGAAACACACATTCGAAAAATACGTAACTTATTTCTTTTCTATCTTGGTGTGTTTCTAATCCTTATCCTCATTATTATGTCATAATTCAGACTTAAGAATATCTAAAATGCAATGAGGATACCAAAATGTACTTTGAAAACATTTGTCAAAATTTCTAAAGTAGGACAGTTTGCTCTAGCGGACACTCTTGCTTTATAAAACTTTTCAGAGCTCCCATTTTACACTTGAGCGAAGAGCTTGGTTGCTCAAGCCAAGATGGAAAACAAAGTGTGGCTGCTCAAGCGCAGATTATGTCGCTCAAGCCAACCCCCGAACTCTGCAAAAGTATTGTCAGCTTGTGTTCTTCGCTCAAGCACAGACTCCACCGCTCGAGCGAACAGTGCAAATTCTGGAATTTCCAGATTTGCTTCCCAAGTTCAAAACTCGAATTCAAAGCTTCAAAACACATCCTTTGGGACCAAAACTTGAGAAAACATGTCTAAACTTGTATAACATCATAAATTAAAGATCATTTCACAAAATCAAGGCCCAAAAGCATGCCAATTGTTCAAACTCAAACTTGAAACTTGGAAAACACAACATGCATGAGTTGGTGTGAACATTAACCTTCCAAAACACAATCAAATGAGGTAAAAGGATGTAAACATGATAAATTCCCACAACTAAGCTCAACTTATTACATGCATGAGAGAATTTCTTAGAAAACATGCTCCAAATGCCATGAAATGCACATGCATGTATGAATTGATCTTCATTTCCACTTCTTTAGCTTGATTCTTGCATCTCTTAGCTCAATTCTCTTGAATTCATGCATGAACCAAATTAAAAAACTAAATGCTTGATTTCTTATCTTAGATGTTCAATTGGGTTTAAGATGCCTAATTCTTTGAGCTAGGAGGTCAAATCTCCAAAGTTCCTTCCAAATGCTAGCTTTCCTCTCTTGAGTTCAAACTTCTCTTCACACTCTCTCTTCTCTCTCACATTTTAGTCTTAGGGATGATGAAAATGATGAGTCTAGAATGTTTGTAAGCCTTATATAGGCTTGATTAAGAAGTTTAATTAAGATAGACTTTTAACTAATCAATTGGCATTATTTTATTCTAATTATATGGTTCCGAATCAGATTTCAATTAAAATTGCCATAAATTCCTAAAAATTCCAAATTACATATTAACCTAGGTAATTTCATGATTGGATGCTGATAAGGTCTTCAATTTGCATACTGAAACAAAAATACGAACAGATATTCCTCCCATGGACAGGTAGAAACGCAATTAACACATAGCACATGCAATTAACTCAAAATTCTGTCTTAATTACTGATTATGCATTCTTAATCATGGTTTAGTGACTAATCACAGTTTGGGGTTGTTACAATCTCCCCCCTCAAAGAGTTTGCTCCTCTAAACTCAAATTGCCTTAATTTAGAAAGAATGTCGGGTCTAGAGGGAACAAGTTAGGATATCTCTTCATCATATCCTCTTTGGTCTCCCAAGTTGCATACATCCCTCCATGATTTTTCCAATCAACCTTCACTAACGAAATTTTTTTATTTCTCAATCTCTTGATTCGACAGTTTACAATCTGGATTGGCCATTCTTCATATGTATAGTCATCTTTCAGAAGCATATGCGATGGCTCAATGATATGATGCAGATCTCATAAATATTCCCGAAGCATAGAGCTATGAAATATATTGTGCATTTGCTCCATAATTGAAGGCAAAGCCACTTGGTAAGTCACAAGGTCAATTTTCTCAATAATTTCATACCAGCCAATGTATCGTGGTCCAACTTTCCTTTAACCCCAAATTGAGTTGGCCCTTTCATTGGACTTACTTTGATAAATACCTATCACCGACTTCATATTCTCTGTCTCTTTTTTGGACATCCACATAACTCTTTTGACGACTCTATGAAGTTTTCAAACGTTGCTGTATTAACTTCACTTTCTCAGTTGTCTCTTGCACAATTTTCCGTCCTAATAATGGTTTATCTCCCACTTTGGCCCAACAGATTAGAGATCGGCACTTTCTACCATACAGAGTTTCGTAAGGAGCCATTCTAATACTTGAGTGATAACTGTTGTCATACACAAATTTGGCCAGTGGCAAATAAGCTTCCCAAGTTCCTTGGAAATCTAAGACACACATTTTGAGCATATCTTCCAAGGTCTGTATCGTTCTCTCTGATTGGCCGTCTATCTGTGGGTGGTATGCACTGTTAAGTCTTAATTCGGTACCCAAGGCTTATTGTAAACTTTTCCAAAACCTTGAGGTGAACTTAGAATCTCTGTCAGATACAATAGATATTGGCACTCCGTGTAATCTCATAATCTCATTCACGTAAATGTTAGCCAATTTGTCCGCATTATAAAAAGTCTTAACAGGCAGAAAATGAGTAGACTTAGTTAAACGATCAACAATAACCCAAATAGAATCCATACCTTGAGAGGACCAAGGCAGTCCTTCCATTCCGGTATTGGAAGCAGTTGAAGCAATCCAGCAGGTTGTTGATGTTCAGCTTTTACTTGTTGGCAGTGCAACCACTTAGCTACAAAATCAGCAACACATTTCTTCATTCCGGGCCACTAGAAATTCTATTTCAAATTATGATACATCTTCATGTTTCCTGGATGAATAGAAAATTTAGAATTATGAGCTTTGGTCATAATACGCTTTCTCAATTCTAAACAATTTGGTACATAGAGTCTCCCTAAAATTTCAACACATTATTTTCATACATAAATCACGACCTTGGTCTTGAATTAATTTCTTCAACAATCTTCTTTAGGAACTCATCTTGCAGCTACTTTTCTTTAATTTCTTCAAGTATAAATGGTTGTGAAGATATGACAACTAGAATTCCACCTCGTTCACGCGACACAATTTCAATTCCATGTCTTTCCAAATCATACAACAACTCTTTCTGACCAGTGTGCAAACATGATAAATTTCCAATATATTTCCGGCTTAAAGCACCTACAACTCTATTTGCTTTTCTTGGATGATACAAAATCTGTAAATCATAATCTTTAATCAATTCGAGGCACTTTCTTTGTCTCGTGTTCAGTTCTTTATAAGTGAAAAAGTATTTCAGGCTTTTGTGACCTGTACACACCTCACAAGTTGCCCTATACAAGTAATGACGCCAGATTTTTAAAGCAAACATTACAGCTGCAAGTTCCAAGTCATGGGTCGGATAATTCTTTTCATGTGGGCGGAGTTGCCGAGAAGCATATGCAATTACCTTTCCGTTTTGCATTAGCACACATCCCAAGCCTTGCACGAAGCATCACTGTAGATTTGGAACCCATCAATACCATTAAGCAAAGTCAGAATTGGTGTAGTTACTAATTGGGTCTTTAATTCTTGAAAGGAAGATTCTTTTTGGTCATTCCAATCAAATGATTTTTAGTTCTTATAGCTGGATTTTTAGTTCTTTCAATTCAGAGGTTGACATTCGGTATGGGGTTTTGGAAATAGGTTGCGTTCCAAGTCCTACCTCAATAGTAAATTCAATTTCCCTATAAATCAAGTTTCTAGGTAGTTCAATAGGGAAAATATTAGGGAATTCACTGACTATTGGAATAGTTTCCACGTTAACACTATCCGTGGACACATTCAAAACACAATAGAAATAACCCCTGCATCC
Organism: Camellia lanceoleosa; assembly: GCA_025200525.1. NCBI lineage: Eukaryota > Viridiplantae > Streptophyta > Magnoliopsida > Ericales > Theaceae > Camellia > Camellia lanceoleosa. The sequence goes on along the minus strand of CM045763.1, from coordinate 126,427,497 downwards.
CTTCTTAAGCAGCTTGTTTGCTTTCATAGCAAAGATCAAATATGGTGAAAGAACTACACCATTCCCAACAAACACAAATTCAGGCGACCTCGGTGGCCGAAACACAACAGATTTAGCAACACAATCAATGGTAACGTGATATTTTGTTAACCAACCCATACCCAACATGCAATGAAAATGATCTATATCCAATGGCAGTAAATCAACATATAAAAGTGCTTCTCCAATTATAACATCATGTGCAGAATATACATAAGCACATATCATAGAACCCTCGGATGGTGTAGATACAGATAACACATAGTTCATTTGTTCTAGAGGTCTAGCCAATTTTCGAGAAAAAACATGTGACACGAGAGAATGTGTAGAGCCAGAGTGTATTAACACATGGGCATTCTGAGTACAGATAGGGATTATACCTAACATTATTGATTCGGTGTTCTGCACATCACCAGGCACAAGTGCAAATACTTAACCTTGCCTTAAGGTTTATTTCCCAGTGTTAGCTCTAGTATTCGGTCTTTGTCCGGAAACGAATCAAGCTAAGCTTGCTGCTGGTCAGTTGGCATTTTTAGACCCGATAGGACAATCTTTTTTCATATAACTAGCTTTACCACACCTCAGAGCATCTCCAATGGCTATTGCTATAATTTGGCAATAAATAGTGTTACTTTGCTAAATTATAGTAATGGTGCTCCAATGGTTATTTGCTATTTTAGCAATTCTCAACCAATTTTCCCTCCAATTTTGTAGGTGTTATTTTGGATATAGGTTTTTTAGTGATTTTATTTTTGTTTATTTTTTAAAATCTTTTATGACCTTTTTTTAATTGTTTGTAAAAAAAAATTATACATTTATATTATTTCAGACTAAACAAATATAAAAAATTAAAAAAATTAAAAAATTAAAAATTAAAAAAAAATTAAATATAATACACCTCACAAAAAAATATACAACTACAAAATAAAAATAAAAATAAAAATTACTTACATTAAAAATTAAAACCCAAAACTCTATCTCATTTGTTTACCAAAAAATATACCACTAAAAAAGAAAAAGATATATATATATATATTTTTAAACTTTCATTAAAAATTAAAACCCAAACTCTATCTCATTTGTTTATCAGAGCCCAACTCTTATCACTCTCTCATTTCTAGAACTCACCACCGACACCCCTCATTTTTTCTCTTCTAGAACCCAAAGCAACATCTCTCTCTCTCTCTCTCTCTCCATCCTTTGATGGCGAAGGTGAAGCAACGTCCCCCTCTCCACCATCTCTTCCCCAGAACCCACCCTCTCTTTCCCAAAACCCAACGTTTCTTTCCAAAGATCGCAAATTGAACACAAACCCCTTCTTTCTCTCTCTCTCTCTCTCTCTCTCTCTCTCTCTCTCCTGGGTCACAAACCCCTCTAAGCATATCACAAACAAGCTAAAAAGGAAGATAGAAACCAAGAACGTAGATTGTTCTCCTCCATTTCATAGATTGCATATCGCAAAGATCCAGGTATTTATTGTTTAAAATTCGTTTAAAATTGTTTGAAATTGGTTGATGGGGTTGAAATTGTTTGATTGCTCTATAAATTTGTTTGAAATTACTTGTTGAAATTTGTTGATTGTTGATTGTTGTTGTCTAATTATGTTTATGTTTATTTTATTTTTTGTAAAATGTTTTAATTTTTTTTGGAAGGGTTTGGTTGTTTCACACAATTTCTGTTTTTATTTTTTTATTTTTATAAACAATCTTTGTTTTAGAAAAAAAAAATAAATAAAATTGGTGAATTTGGTTTTACAAAAAATTCAAGAAAAAGGGCAGTTTCACCCAATCTCTGTTTTGCTAGGAAGGATGAGAAATGGAGGGAAGAAGGGAGGAAACGGTTGGTTTTGGTGACTTGGCAGCTTTGGCAGCTGCTAAAGCTTGTGCCATATTTGACACAAGTTTTGGCATTTGCTAAAGATAGCAGCTGCTAAAACTTGCCATTGGAGCTGCCTTTCTATCAATTGCTGCCATAATTTGACAATAGCAGCTCCAATGGCACACCATTGGAGATGCTCTAAAAGAGGCACTCGTTGCTCGATAACAAACACCCTTGTGTCTTCTACCACATTATGGGCAAGTTGATGTAGATCGACTACTTTGGCTTGAGCTACTGTTGGATCTTGTATTTTGCTTCTTTGAGAATCACTGACCCTTTTTGAAATTAAATCCTGATCTCTTACTTCTCTATTCCATTGTTAGAGCTTTAGTCTGTTTCATTGCAGCTTGGTTGGCTTCAGTCATTAGAGCTCTATCAAGCACATACACATATTTGGGCAGTTTTAATACATTGACCTAGTCAAACACATCTAAATTCAAGCCTCGTTGAAATTTTTGAGCCTTCTTATAGTCTGAATCTACCATAAGTGGACCAAATCGAGCTAATTCAGTAAATTTGGCTTCATATTCAGCTACAGACATGTTACCTTGTTTCAATTGGTCGAATTCTGACACTTTTCTGTCTTTGAAGCACTGAGGGAAGTATTTCTTATAGAAAATTTCTTTAAATTGATCCCAGGTCATGGCTTCATTGTCATGTCGAATAAGCATCCACCAACGGCAAGCTTTTTCCTTTAAAGTATAAGTAGGCAACAATACTTTTTGAGTTTTGGATCACGGAAACACTTCAAATAGCTTCTCAGTCTCTAACATCCATGTCTCGACTTTTAGTGGTTCATTACCACCCAGAAAAGTTGGTGGCTTTATCTTGTTAAATTTTTAAGTTAAACTGAGAATGTCATTATTGACCGGCTCTACTTGGACCGGAGGAGGCAGAGGTTGTTGTCCTTATTGTTGTCTCAGTAATTCTGTTAAGGCCTCTAACATCCATTCCATGCGGTTCATTCGGGCCTCAGAGGACTCAGTTGTACCATTACTTATTGTATTTTCCATGCTATAGGTAAACAGAGCATTAATAAAAATCGGGTCAATCTTTTCACGGTATTCAGTTTTAGTTCATTTCATTTCATTTCAGAGTCATTTCATATCGGTTCAAATATGTTCACATGATGTCACACACTCACACATGCAGATGTAATGTCCCTAATTCCTTTCTAGGACATCCTATAGCTCATATAGACTCGTGTGTACGATATAACATGTGCTCTGATATCACTCTGTCATGACCCAAACCCACCTCTATAAGTTTAGCATTATAACCGGCTAGTAATCCTGGGATTACCATAGGCCTCTGAACAAATTAAACAAAATACAGGGGCTAGCGAAAGCAAATACAAACATACAATGTCCATAAAGCTGGGTAGACATAAATGGGATTGAAAATTTAAAACTTAATTTACATAATTAAGACACCATCCCTACGTCACCATATACAGATAAACAAAAGACATGTTTGAAAAAACAAATACAAAAGAGGTCATAAACTTTGTTCACAAAAACTTGACCACTTCTCAAAACAAGAACCTCCTTGGGTGGCATAGTGGCTGGCTGACAAAACAAATCTCCAGGCTATTATCACTGAGCCTGGTCACGCGCCTAGTCACCTACATACATAAATAATATAATGAGCTAGTGCCTAGTGAATAATAACAAGGTGAATATTTTATGAATGATATCCGTAACATATTCAGAAATCAGAATTCAAATTATAAATAAATTCTTATTAGAAACAGATTCTTATACTTATTTAGATTTGCACAGATATTCATACGTGGTACATCCATTAGCATTAATAAATCCGATGGCTCATGAATACATGAGACGTTCCGATGACCCATAATGGGATTTGATGACCCATAAAGGGACGTAAAATATCACATGATTCTAAGGATGCCATGAATACTTTTCAGAAATTTGGACAATCATTCATTTATTCATAAGATAGCATTTCAGAAAACAGATCATATCAAATCATTCAGAAAAAACTTAGAGTTAAAACATATCTTTACTGAGTTATTACTCAGAGATAGTTCCAGTAGCAGAACAGTCAGAACAGATGGATCAGATGGTCTATGGCGTGTGACCTACACAAACGCATAACGGATACACACTAAAACACACACTCAAAAAGTACGTAACTTATTTATTTTCTATCTTGGTGTGTTTCTAATCCTTATCCTCATTATTATGTCTTAATTAAGGCTTAAGAATGCATAAGATGCAATGAGGATGCCAAAACGTACTTTGAAAACATTTGTCAAAATTTCTAAAGCAGGGCAGTTAGCTCGAGCACAACTTTGGTCGTTCGAGCGGACCCCCTTGGTCTGCAAAACTTCTTAGATATCTTATTTTATGCTTGAGCGAAGAGCTTGGTCACTCGAGCCAATATGGAAAACAAAGGGTGGCTGCTCGAGTACAGATTATGCCACTCGAGCCAACCCCCAAGCCCTGCAAAAGTACTGGGAGTATTCTTTGCTTGAGCATAGACCCCGCGGCTGGAATGAAGAGTTCAAATTTTGGAATTTTCAAATTTGCTTCCCAAGTTCAAAACTCGAATTCAAAGCTTCGAAACACATCCTTTGGGCCCAAAACCTGAGAAAACATATCTAAACTTTTATAAGATCATAAATTAAAGATCATTTCACAAAATCAAGGCCCAAAAGCATGCCAATTATTCAAACTCAAACTTGAAACTTGGATAACATAACATGCATGAGTTGGTATGAACTTCAACCTTCCAAAACATGATCAGATGAGATAAAAGGATAAGCTCAACTTATTACATGCATGAGAGAATTTCTTAGAAAACATGCTCTAAATGCAATGAAATGGACCTGCATGTATGAATTAATCTTCCTTTCCACTTCTTTAGCTTAATTCTTGCATCTCTTAGCTCAATAATCTTGAATTCATACATGAACCAACTCAATTACAAAACTAAAGGCTTGATTTCTTACCTTAGGTGTTCAGCTGAGTTTAAGATGCCTAATTCTTTGAGCTAAGAGGTCAAATTTTCAAAGTTCCTTCCAAATGCTAGCTTTCCTCTCTTGAGTTCAAACTTCTCTTCACTTTTTCTCTTCTTCCTCATGTTTTTGTTTCAAGAAGGATGAAAATGATGAGTCTAGAATGTTTGTAAGCCTTATATAGCGTTGATTAAGAAGTTAGGTTAAGCTAGTGTAGACCACCCGGAACTCCGCTCCGCGCGCGAGGACGCGAATTGTTTGTTCATTAGCTACTACAGTTCGGACTCGTGTCACGGTTCTGAATCTAATCTCACAAAGTGCAATGTGAGACTGATAAATCACCAAAGAGTCCAAATCCGGCAATTAGTTTTGAAAAATCAATTTTGAATCAAAAGTGCCAAACATGGACTACTTTGCCAGATTTCAGAGTCGCCACCTAAATATTTTGTTTTGGGAAATTTAGGAAACCCTGACTCGTGCCTAAGGCCACGTGTCCGTCATCACCAAAGTTGCCTCGGCTCGGGAACTTGGGTATGAGGGGGGAAGGTCATGCGATGAGCACCCCAGCTCGCCCGATCAAAGATCGGCCTTTACTAACATGATATGTTGTTTTTGAAAACGCATGTGTTCTTATTCAGATTATTAGCTAACTTACTATGTGATGTGCACAGCACAGAAGTATAGATTAAATCGCTCGATTTGGAACAAAACATCTCATGTTTGTTTGTTTGAAAATGGTTTGAAGTTGCTACTCGCAAGTAGGCTAACTCGCGGATTTGCCACCCTCAAGTGGGCTTAGAAAATATGATTTTGCCACTCTCAAGTGGGCTTAAAACACATATTTTGATGAATTGTTCTGATTCAAGCAATCCAACCTTCACCTACAGGCATTCAAGCAGTTAATCAGTTAAGCAGTTAGCCTCATGGAAAGCATGGTAACATGGCAACATACACATCTCATGCAGTATGCTAAAGCGTAAAAGCTTACCTAGTACTCTGAGCCAAAAAAGAAGCTAGTTAGTAATCAATGCATGATCCTAGCTATGTCAAGAATGCCTAATGCAACACATGAAAAATGCAACTAAGATAGGCTCGGCTATTCTAAGATGTCATGCGATTGTAATTAGATAACATGTATTCAAATCGGTATTGAAATACAATGCAGTTTGTATGATGCGCCGAGCCCGGTGCATACAAGACAGATGAATGAATGCACGCATGCAAGCATAAGGATGCTAATTGAAATATGCCCTAAAACTAACCATCGAAAGCAGAAAAGTAAAAGGGAGAAAGAAATGGGGTTGGAAGACATGCATCATACATACGCACGCTTATTACAAAATTCGCCCTCTCGGCGGAGGGTCCGAATAAATCAACTAACTAGCTACGCTGAGCTAAGCTAATTAAGTACAAACCAAATTAAAACTTGCTATACCTAGCTAATTATAATATTACAAAGATGGAATTAATTAGCAAATACATTAACTAATTAATTTACAAATCAACTAACAACACAAAGTAGTTAAAACAGCCTCGAGGAGAGGGGTGTATGTATGCTTGGTCGACTTCACTCAGAAATCCACTACCGTGCCTCGTGTTGCCTCTGTTTGCACTGTTCTATATCTCTGAAAATTGTGCCAACTTCCATAGTGCTTCTGACCCACCTTAGGAACAATCTGAGGGGTGGTCGGCCAAAAGGAAAGGCCATCGGCCAAGTATAATGATCATCGGCCAATTTTTGTGGCTATCGGCCAATTTTGATAGCTGATTGGCCATTGTTTTCTATAAATTCCTCCTTTTGCTGCAACAAAGCACTAACAGAGGCATGGCAATGTATTTGCAAGAAAATGTGTGTGCCACTACGCTCCTTATCATGTTTAAAGCTCAAAGGAGTGTAGTGCTCGGCTCTCGAGCCACCAATCAAGCATCTCAATGCATGATGGCCAAAGAGGCCGAGTTACACAAATCAATGTCAAATGAATGCACAAAAACACATAAATGCCTTAACCTCTATCATGCACAATCAAGAGGGTCGGCGACCGAGAATTGAGGCACGTTTCGTCACTTCAAGTACAAAGCATCCCTCATATCTCGTATTTGGACTAACACCCTATCCAAACACAAATGCAATGCAACATGAGCATGTCAACACAATGTAAACAACAAGCATGCAAATATCATGCAATATAACAAGCATGTAACAACATGCTGTATGGACTTAAACCGGATATGGACAGACCTCAATCATACCAAAATCAGTGGCCAATAGTGCTGAAATGATGGCATGAAAAACATGAAAAGGCAAGACAAGCATGCATGCCAATTGGCTTAAGAATTAAGGCATAAAGATGCAACTCTTAAGAGCACTTAAAGAGTGAAAAGCATGGATGTGTGACAACACTATAAGCTCTGAAATCATGTATGGAATGGTGCCAAACCACTCAAACAACACAAGTGTGGCATGTGAGAGGGCTCAAAGCTTGAAGCTAGCATAGACACTTGCACTATAGCTATACAAAACACGAAGCATATGGCCAAGACAACCCAAAACAGTCCTAGAACATGCCCAAATGATGCTAAAACATGCATGGACCAAAGCTAAAACATGCTAGCATGAAGGCATGAAGCATGGAGTATGCAAGGCCAAAATGAAGGATTACACTACACCTACCAAGACCAAGTATGAGATTGCTTCGCCAAAAAAAATCAGAGTTATATCATGGCAAAACAAGACCAAAAATACACTGAAATGATAGCCCAAAGGCCTAGGCATGGTGGCATACACAATGACTCATGTTTAAGGCATAAAGAACCAACCAGTGCATAAACATGAAATATGCACTGAAATCACATATGAAATGATACCAAATCATGAAAGTAGCCCAAGCAATGCATGTTAGTGGCTTGGAAACTCGAAGCTAGTGAGCTAGATTGAACCATGGCTATACAAAGCAATGCGTGCATGACCCAAAACACTTAAAATAGAGCTAGAGCATGCTAAAACATGGCTAAAAGCTTGCTGGAGTTAAGCCAAAATCATACTAGAATGATGGTCTAAAGCATGATAGGCTATCAAACCAACCTTAGACAGAGGTATAACATGGAAAAGAAATACATGCTCAAACATGGCATACAAAGCTAGTTTGTGAGAATTACACTACAAAGTGTAAATAGCATGCAAAGGAGATATGCCATGCTAAATAAGGCTAAAAACATTCTAAGAACAAGCACACAGCAACACAACAAACAACAAACAAACACAAGGCCAGCATAGTAAGCAAACACAAGGAGAGGAGAGATCCTCTCTATTTGTTGGGGACCAAAAAACACAAGTTTTTACCAAAAATCCATTGCATTTTTTCGGTTAAAAGGCCAAGAGAAAGCAAAACAAACAAGGCATGCAAGGGGTAGATCACCCCCCCAACACAAAGAAGCCTTAAACAAACATCTTAACCACTAAAAATTAGAACTTTTTTGTGTAGTAGTTAGGGAAAAAACAATAATAAAATAAAAAAAAGCTTAATATAAAAAAAAGGGTAAGAGGTTAGAAGCTCACCCTTGTAGAACAACAGTCTTTTTTGATCAAAAACCCCAAAAAAATACCAAAACCAACTTCAAAGTGCCTCAACAACAAGAGTGTGTTGGTGTGTGTGTGTGCAAAAAAAGAAAAAAAAAGAACACACTGAAACACACACACACACAAAAATATAGAAAGAAGAAGAAGAGAGAGATATATTTTGTTTTATATATTTTTTGACCTCTCTCGAAAGAGAGAGGTCTCCTTCTTATAAAAAATCAAAATCTAAGCTTTTTGGACAAAAAAGGGCTTGATTCAATCCCTCCATACACATGTATGGAGGATGAAATCTGTGCTCACCAGCTGTCACAGCTGGCAAAAAAATATCTACCAAAGCAAATAAAAAGGCCTCGGCCAAATGATATGGCTGACCATCCAAAAAGAGTGCTGATCGGCCAAAAAGAGTGCCAATCGACCATCACTGATGGCCGATGACAAGAAAACATGGTCGATAAGCACAAGGCTTGGCCGATAGGTTGTAGGGCTGGCCAACAAGCCACCCTCTCCCCTCAGAAACAAAACCACAAGTCATTGGTCCACAACCAAGCATAAAACAAACAAGTTGAGAGGTTCTAAGGCAAGGCGCGTAGTCGAGACCTTCAGGAACTCCAAACGAACACGAGCATGGATAATCATCTAGTGTTCAAACGATGACGTCCAAGTCTTGAGGACGGTCAAAAATGGGGTGTCTACAGCTAGACTTACAACTAATCAATTGGCATTATTTTATTCTAATTATTTGGTTCCAAATCAGATTTCAATTAAACCTACCATAAATTCCTAAAAATTCTAAATTACACATTAACCTAGGCAATTTCATAATTTGATGCCGATAAGGCCTTCAATTCGCATACCGAAACAGAAACAGAAACACAAACATATATTCCTACCATGGACAGATAAAAACACACTTAACACATAGCACAAGCAATTAACTCAAATGTCTGTCTTGATTACTGATTATGCATTCTTAATCATGGTTTAGTGACTAATCACAGTTTGGGGTTGTTACAGATCAATTACTTTATTTGTGGTCAACTAGGCCAGAAGTCTGTAGTTTGCCCACAGAGGGGTGGAGGGCAATAATCTGCACCGTCTTTGGCTTATTCTCAAAGCCAGAGTTAGGGAAGAGAGCAGCCCCTTACCTGCTATTAGTGTGGACAGTCGGGACACTTGAGGACGTTTTACCTTTAGGTAGGTGACACATCTGGTGTGTCTGGTTCAAAGCAGACATAGAGCCATCAGTCTATATTGTCTACTCAGGCATCGAAAGGCAATCAGGGAGCCTTTTTGGCTCAGTCATTGTATCAGACTCATGCTCCGAGGAGTGAGCAGGTAGAGTAGAGACCTACAAGGCGTGTGTATGTTGTTACCACACTAGATTTGTTGCCAACACCTTCGGTAGTAAGAGGTAACTTCTTGTTGTGTAACTCTATTGCCAATGTGTTGATTGATATTGGTGCATCGCATTCTTTCATTTCATCTACATTTGCATCAACAATGGGGTTAAAAGTGGATCAGTTAGCATCTCCACTCCGGATAGAGTCACCTGTTGGTAGTGAGGTTGTGTTGGACCAAGGCTGTCGTGGTTATGACATAGAGGTTGTCGGTCGCCAACTTTCTTTTGCTTTTATATTGATTGGCATGTCTAGTTTTATGTCATTTTGGGCATGGATTGGTTGTCATCCTATTTGGCCATTATAGATTGTTACCGTTAAAGAGTTACGGCGTGGAGCTCGAGTGGTGATTATTTTTTCTAGGAGATTGAGTTAATAGGGCTTTGTTGCCAGTGTGTGATCCGTGTAGTCGAGGCGAGTGTAGTCTCCTTCTCGCTACATTCTTGGATGTTGAGAGCGATATGGTACGAGTTGAGTTGCCAAGGGCAATTTGTGAATACCCGGATGTCTTTCTCGAGGATCTCACTAGTTTACCACCTCACCGTGAGATTGAGTTCCCTATTGACTTAGTGTCTGGCACAACACTGATTTCTATGGCACTATACAGATTTGCACCCGCTGAGTTGAATGAGTTGAAGATTCAACTTTAAGAATTTTTAGATAAGGGCTTTATTTGCCCTAGTACTTTGCCTTAGGGAGCACCGGCTCTCTTTGCCAAGAAGAAGGATTGCACATTGCAACTTTGTATTGATTATCGAAAGTTGAACTGGGTAATTGTTAAGAACAAGTACCCATTGTCTCATATAGATGACTTATTTGACTGGTTGAAAAGGTCTTGTTGCTTTTCTAAGATAGACTTGAGATCGGGTTATCACCATTTGAGAGTGAAGGAAGAGGATATCCGTAAGACGACATTCTATACGTGGTGTGATGCTTTTTGGGTTAACTAACACACCGACTTTATTTATGGATTTGATGAATCGAATCTTTGGAGAGTTCCTAGACCGTTTTGTGGTTGTCTTCATTGACGACATCTTGATTTACTCACCCTTTGAGAAGGAACGTGAGGAACACTTGTGAGTTGTGCTCGAGTTACTTTGAGCCCATAAATTGTATGCTAAGTTCAGGAAGTGTGAGTTCTAGTTGAATGAGGTAAAATTCTTAGGCCATGTGGTGTCTGGGGAATAGGTGACTGTAGATTCCTCTAAGATAGATACAGTGCAAGAATAGGAACAACCTATGAATGCCTTAGAGATTCGGAGTTTTTTGGGGTTAGCCGAGTATTACCGCCGTTTTGTGAAGGATTTCTCTAGATTAGCCTCACTTTTGACCAGACTGACAAGGAAATGAATTAAATTTGTGTGGAGTGAGACTTGTGAGAAATCATTTCAAGAGCTTAAGGTTAGACTTACTACTGCTCCAGTGTTGATTATTTCGGAGAGGGGTTTGGGTTATTCAGGGTATTATGATGTTTCTCAGGAAGGATTGGGTTATGTCTTGATGCAAAAGAGAAAGGCAGTGGTCGATGCCTTGAGTAGGAAATCCATTAGTAGTGTAGCTAGTATTCCCATACGGGAATAAGAGATGTTGGGCGCTATTGGCGAGTTTGACTTGCATCTTGGCGAGTTTGTTAAGTTGGTAGCTTTGTTTACTATAGTTGCATAACCTATGCTTGTTAGCTGAGTTATAAAAACACAGTGGGGTGATCATGAGGTAGAATCCATCCGAGAGAAGATATCTAAAGGGAAGGTAGAGAAGGGCTTGAACGTGCATTCTGACTCAATTGTTAGATACCTTAATAGTCTTTTTGTACTACAATCTTGTAGGGAGGTACTGTGAGAGTTCCATCATTCACACCTTATGGTGCATCTAGGAGGCACAAAGATGTACCACGACCTTAGTTGCCAGTTTTGGTATAAGGGGATGAGGAGAGACGTAGCCTTGTATGTATCGAGGTGTCTTACTTGTTAGCAAGTGAAGGTTGAGCATCAGAGGCCAACAGGTTTGTTGTAACCCTTGCCTATAGTCGAGTGGAAGTAGGAGCACATCATGATGGATTTTGTTATGGGTCTTTCGAGGACTCAACAGAGTAATGACGCCGTGTGGGTGATGGTTGATCGGTTAACTAAATTAGCACACTTTGTAGCTATGCGCACGAGTGACTTGGTAGATTACCTTGCCGACCTTTGTGTTAGGGACATAGTGTAACTTCATGGGGTTCTTGTCACTATTATTTTGGAGAGAGATTCGCGTTTCATGGATCAATTGTGGCAGAGCCTACAGAATTCCTTGGGCACTAGATTGACATTTCGTACTGCCTATCATCCTCAGACTGATGGGCAGTCAGAGCATACCATTTAGATCCTAGAGGATATGCTTTGAGGTTGTGTTCTTGACCTTAAGGGATCGTAGGAGAGGCACTTGCCCTTAGTGGAGTTTTTCTATAACAATAGCTTTCAGGTGAGTATTGGCATGGCACCATTTGAGGCCTTGTATGGCCAATCGTGTAGATCACTAGTGTGTTGGGCCGAGGTGGGTGACGCACCTATGTTAGGTCCTGAGTTAATCCAAGAAACAACAGAGAAGGTTGCACTTATCTGTAAGAGGTTGGTTTTGGCTCAGAGTCGCCAGAAGAGTTATGTTGACCGTAGGAGGAGAACGTTATCATTTGAGGTAGAAGATCATGTCTTCTTGAATATATCACCTAGACGGGGTTTGATGAGGTTTGGAAAGAGCTAGAAGTTGTCTTCTAGATTTATTGGGCTTTTTGAGATCCTTTAGCTTGTTGGGGAGGTAGCTTATCGTTTGGCCTTACCGACACAGTTTTCTAGGATTCATGATGTATTTCATATTTGTATGCTACGGAAGTATGAGTTAGATCCTTCACATGTGTTGGATTAGACTAAGTTAAAGGTAGATGAGGATGCCTTATACGAGGAGAGATCGATTAGAGTCCTAGATACACGGGGACCAAGTCTTGCGAGACAAGACAATTTAATTGGTAAAGGTGTTATGGAGACATGATGGTGTTGAGGAGGCAACTTGGGAACGTGAGGTGGAAGTCTGTGAGAAGTATTCGGACCTTTTTGTTAATGTTTGAAACATGTAATGAAAATCTTGTTATGTTGATCAAATGTAAACATTGTGTATGTTTTGAAAAAAGTGAACTATATATTCAGTATTGAGAACCTTGTTTATCGTTGTTATGAGAATGAATGACCGGTGGATGGGTCATGATTATGAGTTGTTGTAATTAATTTAAATACAGTGGTTATTGTGTTGATTTTTCAATTTTGGGGACGAAATTCCTTAAGGGGGGAGGTTATAACGATTCCGATTTAAACCCAACCCGTTCATTGTTTTGGATCTTGGATCTCTTATCTTGATGGCTGTTCATGTCTTCTTCCATCATATCCCTTGTTGAGATTGGTTATCGAAGTGTCTTGGTTGTGTTTGAAACAGGTTGAGAGTCCGTTTTTCAAAACTGTTGCTGCTCAGATTTTGGCTTGTTCGCTTAAGCAAACTTTCTTGTTCTCAAGCCAACTTTGAGAACTCTCAGTGCTTGTGTAGGTCTGCAAAACTACTAGGGGTATAGCATTATTGGCTCAAGTGGTGTTTCATGTGGTCAAGCAGTCTTGGCTCGAATGGTCCTTTTTGCGCTCGATCGGTACTATGCTCGCTTGAGTGGTCTCTCTTTTTGTGTCTCATTGCTCAAGCGGTGTTTTGATCACTCAAGCGATCTATGCGTATATCAATCCATAAAAGTCACTTTTTAAGTCAGTTTATCATATCTCTTTCTCTCTCTCTGAACATTTTAGAACCCTAAATCTAGACCCTCTCTCTCTAAAACTCATCTTCAACCTCCAAATAGTCTCAATCTACTGATATCTATACCCTAGTCCCTTTGTCAAAAAGATAGAGCTAATTGGAGCAAAGTTGGTTTTTGGCTTCGTCAAGGTTTCTCCACTCTCTCTCTCTCTCTCTCTCTCTCTCTCTCTCTCTCTCTCTCTCTCTCTCATCTTTTAGCTTCAAGGTAAGGATTTCTCCACACTTTAGTATGGTTTTTAACTTGGTTAGTTGTCCTTTTAAAGAAATCTTGATATTGGGGATTTTTGGAACAAAGCTAGGGTTTTGGTTTGAAATCAAATGAAGGGTTTTCAAAATGAGTTCTTGAATATGAATATGGGTTTTTGAATGTGGTTGAGTTGTGATAAAATGGTGGATTTTAGCCATGGAATTGATTTCTAAAGAAAATGGGATTTTTCCCCAAATTATGAATACTTGATTTTGTAAAGAGAAAATGTAATTGATGTTGGTTTTATGAAATTGGGATGATGAGGATGATGATGGTAGAGTTGGATATGAATTATCACTCCTATCTTAAAATTTTGGAAAGTATACCTTTATTGGAAATCATCTATCTGTTTATAGGTATTTATTTTGGGCTATCGGTGGAGGATAACTATGATTGTTGTAGAAATTGCATGAGAATTAGGTGAATTGAAACTAATTTGTCATCCATTTGCATTGAGCATTCTTACATATTTAACACATTGAAAATGTATTTTTTTTTGAGAAAAATGGGTGAATACCTTGGTGAATCAAGGTAGGGGTGTAGTTGTGGAATTATGTTGGCCTGTGTGTCCTTCGTGAAAGTTCAGAAACCTGCACGGATGGGTGCCGAGCCTTCCGGTTAATACCGGTAAAATTGAAATTGGTAGTGCTTGTAGCCTACTTGCTGACACATCCTAGAGATTTCCAGTGTTGTATCCACTGCCCTATTTTCTGTTGTAAAGGAAATGTTTTCATGAATTGTGATATAATCCTGGCATTGCATGGTTTTTGGAAAGAGATATAAAATGTTTTAGCACGAGCATTGGATATGCATTCATCTTATAACTTTGTTAAGATTCATACACCATGTTAGAGTATCTTTACTTGGGTTTGGCTCACGCTATGTGGAAAACTATTTTCAAGTGTTGATGATATGCCTCCACTAAGGCCGTAGCTTTGGAGGACTTGGAACCGAGAGCTTCTTGTTTTGTTTTTGTTGTATTTATTTTTGCACAAGCCTAGGGCTTTATTTGTATTGAGTTTCAAACTCACTTTTATTGTAACCAAGCTTTGTCTTGGAAAGTTGTAGCCAATAGGGCATTACTTTATTTGTTTAACTTTTTTTATTTCTTTTGCTTAAGAAATATGCTATAGATTTAGGGTCAGGACTTATAAATGTATCACTGCATATGTTACCCTTTTGTAAAAATGGAACCTTATGAATGAAAGATAATTACTTTGGCATATGATGTTATTTAGTTAATACTGTGAGTTGGTTTTATTGTTATATTTTCAAGGTGTTACATAAAATATTATTGGTTGCCTAATATATGCGTTCGAGTTTTACATATTTTTCTTTTATATATGTTCGAGTATGCAAAACAAATGTTTAATTTGAAAATATTAATTAAATTCGACTTATATATATATATATATTATAATTTTAAATATGCCAATATTTACTGAATACTAATGATTAATTTTATTTTTAAAAATAGTTTTTGGCATGGAATTGTGGATACGATTTTTTTTTTTTTGAGAAGTACGAAAGACGTTGTTTTTAGTCTACCGATTAGAACTGTTTGTACAAATTATGTAACGTCCCGAAATAAGCCAACACAAACTAGGTACATTAACCAACATCCCTTAAGGGATAATAGCAAGATTCCAACCTTTACACCATTAATCAATAAGGTTTGTACAAAAGTCCCATATGCAAAGGTATAAGAACACATGAATCTATAGCATGTAGAACATCAAATCTCAAAAATAATAAAAATGCCCTCATGGGCTTACAATTTCCAAGGCTTAAGCCCAGTTACACAAAATGGTTTCACAAACCCATACATTTATAGCCCTTGGCTAGCAAAATAAATCACAACAAAAGAGAGTTACTTACTCTTCACCAAAATGTGTCCACGCCCTCAACTCGGCGGGATCACCACATTTTTTCTTGCACCAAAATCCCATAGGGGTGAGCATAAAGCCCAGTAGAGAATCATTAACAAAGTATATACATTTATGCAAGATTTCTAATGTTAAATGCAAATGCCATGCAATGCCAAATAAAAGAAGACTTCATTTACAAGCCCTTTTAAAAGTCACCATGATCAACAAAAACTTGAAATCTAAACAATTTTGAAATTTACAATTTTATTCAACGGGGTGGTAAATATGACTTGGGTAATCCCCTAGATTGGTGTCTACAAGTAGGCTCAACTAGCACTACCAAAAACCCCACTTTACCAGTTGCTAACTGGAAGGGAAGTGGTACCTCCTCCGCACATGTTTTCGATCTTTCACCTCAGACACTCAGTCCAATTTAATCCATTTCCTCTAGACCTCCTATCCAAACTTACCAACATATTTATCCTAAAACGTTTTCGATAATTCTCAATTCTCAATAATTCTTTCTCAATGCAAGTTTCAAATCCCAATTCAATATTTATAACAAGTGATATAATGAAATGTCAATGCCATTGTTACCCATGCATTGCCACAATTATCTATGCCATGTAGTGATTATTCGTGCGATGTAGCATCCAACAATCTACAAAATTTCCCCACGATTGTACCATTTACGATTAGAATTTCCACTTCCTTTTTCCAATACATTTAACATGTATAATTCATGAACTTTTACATCTATCCAAATGTTGCAACGTATTCATAACTCATATGGTCTCAACATTTGTCATTTTAAGATTTATGTACATACCTACATAAACAATAGATTCCAAGGAAAATTTTCTAATTTCACATATATATTAAGAAACTTGACATTTTTCATCTAGTGTCATGAAACTTCTATTTGAACATTCATTTAACACAAACAGAAAAATCATAATTTCTCAATATCCAACAAAACCCCCAAATTTTCTAGGTTTTTCATCCAAAACAATGCATTCCTTTATTTTTTTGGTAAAATCCCACCAAAACATCATTTTTATGACAATGTACTTCAACTATTTAAGAAAAATCTTTCAATGAAACAAAGGATGCATTTCTTCAACAAGCTACCAATTTCTTGAGTCAAAAAGCAAAACCTTTACAACATCTTTAAGAAAAGTTAAAAATCAACATCAATCTTGCATAAACAAGTATATATAACTCAAAGAAGTCCCTACCTCAAGCTTGATGAAGAGATTTGATGAAACCCTAGAATCCAAAGTTAAAGAAATTCGATCTCAACCGTACAAGGTGAAGTTCTTGTTTTGCCCTCCAAGATTTGTGAAGGATGATGGATCAAAACTCAATAGATTGCTAGAAATCAAAGGTTCTAGGAGATTTGGTGTAGGAAATGTAGAGAAAAGGGAGAGGAAATGATTTTTAGAGAGAGAGATGAGCTAAAAGTGATACACACACAGCCAAATAGAGAAAAAAAAAATAGAGATTTCGGATTGCCAGCGTCCCGCACGTGTGGTACGTGCCTCCGCATGTGCGGAGCCTGCTTCCTGCACGTGCAGCCCTCCAATCCGCACTTCACCCCGTACCTACAGATAATGCAATGTGCAAGGCTGGAAATAACACACCTCCTCGCATGTGCGGCTTGATCTCCCGCACGTACGGCCCTGGTCTTTCCAGTCCAGAATTTCTCAGCTCAATTCTAGGCATTTCGGACCTGACCTCGCACTCTCCGAAACCAGAGAAATTCAACACCAGGACAAACATAAACAAAATTTTGAGAAGGATTCCCGTATACAACAAACCCAAGCGATTAATAAGACTCCAAGTTAAACCGACATCCCAACATAACCAATCCAAAGTTAAACGAGGGAAAGAAAAAAGATAATGAAACATGTAGTGCACCCGATCATCACAAATTACTTTTTTGGCATGGTACGGATTACCTTTTGACATGGTACAAATTAAATTTTCATGCGGTACAAATTAATTTTTTGGTGTGGTTTAGATAACTCTTTTGGCATGGTACAAATTACCTTTTGCATATTAAATTTGGTTAATCCTCTGTTATGTATGGAATTATATTTTTGAGGTTGAATTATACTTGGTTTGTATGGAATTTCTATTACATTTAGAATTTGACATTAAATATGAAATTTTTGAATGGTTGAAAGTGAAATGTGTGCACGTTGTGCAATGCTTGCTAATATAATCAGTATTCAAGGATTGTTTTGTTTATATACAGGGTCCAAGTTGCACTAATAATGGAATAAATACAAGTGGTCAAGAAAACCAAAAAGTCATTCCAAACATACTAGTTTTTTTTTAACCTCATATTAGTGCACTTTGTGTCTTTTTTAAAAAAAATTAATTTCTTGGCCACAAAAGTCATTAATTTCTCGTTCCATTATTAGTGCAACTTGTTGCCGGTGCACATCGGAATAAAGTGCATAGATTTAGTCAACCTATCAACAATTACCCAAATAGCATCGTTACCCCGTTGTGTTCTTGGAAGCCCAACTACAAAGTCCATTGTAACATGCTCCCATTTTCATTTGGCTATAGGTAAGGGTTGTAGTAAACCTGCTGATTTTTGGTGCTCAGTCTTCACTTACTAGCAAGTAAGGCATTTCAAAATAAATAAAGCGACATCTCGTTCCATATCCCTCCACCAAAACTGATAACTAAGATCATGATACATTTTAGTGCCCCCCAGATATACCACAAGGCGTGAATGATGAAATTCTTGGAGTACTTTATCTCTATAAGATTCTAGCATAAACAAACAATCTACATACCTCACACTCAAATCTAAGTGGATGTTCAAATCCTTCTCTTCTTTCTTGTTAGAGATCCTCTCACTGATTGTCTCCACCTGACGGTCAACATGTTATGCCTATAAGACTTTGGTAATCAAGGTTGGTTGTGCGATTAAAGTAAATAAGGTAGCACCCTCGCTAGACTCACCCAGATGCAAATCAAACTCGCCAATATCACCTAAAATAACCCATTCTCAAATGGCTACACTTGCCACACTACTCACAAATCTTCGACCCAAGGCATCGGCCACAACATTGGCCTTCCCTAGATGATAGTGTAGCTCAAAATCATAATCCTCCATAACTTTCATCTGTCTCCATTGGTGTAAATTCAAATCTTTTTGGGAAAACAAGTATTTTAGACTCTTATGATCGGAGACAACATCAAACTTCTCATCGTACAAATAATGCCTCCAAATCTTCAAGGTAAAAATTACTGCCACTAGCTCTAAATCGTGGGTGGGGTAGTTCTTCTCATGAGTTTTCAATTGCCATGAATCATATGCCATAACCTTCTCTTCTTGCATCAACACACAACCAAGCCCATCCCGAAACGCATCATAATAAACAGTATAACCCAAGCCTCTTTTTGGAATTATCAAAATCGATGTGGTGGTCAACTAGTCTTAAGTTCTTGGAATGACTTCTCACAAGTCTCGTTCCATACAAATTTTACACCCTTTCCTGTCAACCTGGTCACTGGAGCAGCTAGTCTAAATAAGACTCTTATGAACAATGATAATACCTGGCTAACCCTAGGAAACTTCGGATTTGAAAAGCAATCTTAGGCTGTTCCCAGTCTTGCTCGGCATCTATCTTAGAAGAATCTACATTTACTCCATCTCTCGACACAACATGTCCCAAAAAATTTCACTTTCATCAACCAAAACTCACATTTCTCAAATTTAGCATACAATCGGTGCACCCTAAGCAAGTTGAGCACTATCCACAAGTGTTCCTCCTTAAAGGTTGAATAAATCAAGATATCGTCCACGAAACAGTCTAAAAATTCTCGGAAGACTTGATTCATCAAGTCCATAAAGGAAGTAGGTGCATCGATTAAACCAAAAGGCATAACTAGGAATTCATAGTGGCCATAATGCATGCGAAAAGCCATTTTCTGGTTATCCTTCTCCCTAACTCTCAACTAATGGTATCCCAATCTCAAGTCTATCTTCAAAAGGCAACAACACCTTTTAAGTTGGTCAAATAAGTCGTCTATTCTGGGTAGAGGATACTTGTTCTTAATGGTAACTAGACTCAATTTTGCGATAATCAATACACAACCGCAATGACCCATCCTTCTTTTTCACAAAGAGAGCCAGTGCTCCCTAAGGTGATGTGCTAGGGTGAATGAAATGCCTATCTAAAAGTTCCTGGAGTTAGATCTTTAACTCATGTAACTCAACGGGTGCAAATCTATATGGTGTTAGGGAAATTGGTGTTGTATCAGGCACTAAGTCAATGGAAAATTCAATCTCCCGATGGGGTGGTAACCCGGTAAGATCTTCAGGGAAAACATCCGGGTATTCACAAACTACCCTTGGTAAATCATTACGAACCATGCTACCATCATTGGCTAAGGAAATGGCAAAGAGAAAACTAAGTCCTCGTCGACTCTTAAGGTCAAACAATGGTGGAATCGAATTATCACCCTGATCACATAGAAAATAGGAACAATCCTCAGTAGGTGTGCATACGGACACTCAATGACGTTGACAATCTATAGTAGCCCAAAAGTATGTCAACCAATCCATACCCAAAATAATGTCAAAAGTGTCCATGTCTAAGATGATGAAGTCAAAAGAGAGTCAGCAATCTGCGACCTCAATCTCGCAAAAGCGGTATACTCACCCCATTGCCCTCTACCCCCTACCAGTGACTCAATCCACAAAGAAGACTCCAACTGATCAACCTTTAACCCCAATGCAGAAGCAAAAGCAGGAGATATAAATGAATGCGACACACTTGTATCAATCAACACACCAGCCAAAGAATTGAATACAACAAAATTATCTCTCACAACAGAGGATCCTGGCAACTACTTCGGCACTGTAACAACATACACGCGCCTCTATAACCTTTGATCAACCTGCTCATCTCTCGAAGCATAGGCCTACTGTACTGATTGAGTCGAGGTGGCTCCCTAATTAGCTCGTGAGGTTTGTACTAAATGAGCCTATTAGTGGTTTTGAATCTGCCTTGACCCCGATACAGTAGATGCGCCTCCCAACTGTGGGCAAGCTCTCCTCAAATGCCCCGATTGACCACACTGAAAAGATATAGGTCCTTGTCCCCTACTCTAGGACTGACTCTGAGATCGGTTAGGTGGTGGTGGTGGTAACATCTGTAGCCCTCTTCCCTTCTGTGGGCAGGCATTAGCCTTATGGCCTTGGTGGCCATATTTGAAAGTCATAAAGCCGGCCTGAGTATTCTTTCCTAGGCCAATACTAGGCAACATGAAGTGGATCTAGTTTGCTGTGATTGGGGCTGCGATGAAGCGGAGTCCCTATGGTTCTTGCTAAGTCTAAAGTCCACTTGCGACTCTTGACCCCTAGATCTTAAACCCTGAAGTCTCTCCTCCTCAGCCCCACTCTGCCTTTGGCATACTTCCACCATTGGCCCACATCCCCTTTGAGGTAGTAACTCGCTAGAGTCACCCTTAGTTCACTATCATCGATGTGAAGTATCTCAAATGTCTTCACTGTTTGCTTGATCCACTCATCTGCCTCATTCAGTTTGGCTCGCAAGAACTCTGGAGTAAGAAAACGAGCCCTTGTCTCTACGATATTCTCACAGGCTTGGTTCTCCGCCCTCAAGATGTTCATAGACTCTTTCAAAGCCCCCACCATTTTTCGAGCTAGGGCTCCTATAGCTGCTTGACCCACTTGCTCTAGGACTCCTGCTTGTCCCATTTGTTTGGCCACATTAGCTTGGCCTGCTTGCTCGACCGTATTAGCTTGGCCGAACCCCTCTTCTTGCACCAGTACTTCATAAACACCTCAGTGAGGCCTACCATGCCTTCCGCCTCGACCGCCACATGCCTGACCTCTTTCTGACATCCTAATTAAGGACAATAATAAACAATTTAGCACACCATCGTATATGTGCTCACAACTTATCTCACGCGTCCTATCACAATAATTTTATAAGTTTCCATTTCATGTAAACACTTAGTTTCACTCCACATGTAATAACCCGATCTCGTCTAAGATTCTAGTATACTTTTAGTCCCCATATTCTGTATATTTATATGCTTATTGTGATAAGGAAGTTACTTGAGAGCAAGAATAGAAGGAGACAAAACTATATGATTTGATTCCGATACAAGTGATTTAAGTTTGGAGGATCAAACTTCTAAAAAAAGGGGATGATTGGAATTTTTTTTCCCTCCGCTCGGCGGTCGGCCTTCTTCCGCCTTTTTTGGGGGTTCAGTTTTTTTTTAAAGGGGGATGAGATTAGGAGTTGTGAATTTTTCCAGTGAGTTTGAATTTTTGAGGCATGTGGGTTCGTCTGTGACATCTTTATTAATGTATTTGGAACCTCCTTATGTTAATGTGTTCAAAGGCTTTAAGCCACTATGTTTCACGATTGGGTCTAAGGCCATTTTAAAATGAAAACAGGAACTGATTATCTATGTGATCTTTGCATTCATTCATGCATTGCTATATGTTATGTTTAAATTGAGCATTTATGTACTATTACCCACTGAGTTTAGCTTACTCTATGTTATGTCTGTTTCTGTAGGTAAACAACCCAGTGGTCCATTCTAAGCCATGATGTCCATTCTTTTTATCAACCCTTGAATGCCCAGACCCTAGATGAAGCCACTCATATTTTCATGAAGTCTTGACGAACTTTTGGCGCTACGCTTTAATTATTGGCCTAAGGTTGAAATATGTTTGGCCTAAGGTTGAAATATGTATAATACTTTCTTCCAAAGTGTTTTTGTTTATGCCCCATTGTAGGGCTGGGTCTGTATATATGCATGCATGTAACCGATGCCCAAGGTCATGTTTTCGGTTTTGTCTATCTATAGTGATGTATGTGATCCTGGCATGTTAGTAGTAGCTCAATGGAGTTTATTTATTTATTTTTTTATCATTTTATTCTGATACTTAGTGCTTCCGTTAAGGCCCCGTATGTTATAAATCTCAAGGTACATGTCCAGTTCTGAGTAGGTCATGCCCAAAATTTTTAGGGGCGGATTTGGGGCGTGACACCACATCTACAATTAATCACGTAAACACATATGGTTTACTCCTTTACAATGAAATTTGTCCCACGAAATACCAAGAATTCTTATTAGAATGAGCATTGATCAGGTGCCCTTCTAATAAGGCTTCAAGGAATTTAATAGGCGCAAACAACATCCTAAAAGTTCAATCCTATACCCATCTAGTCATATAAGCATGTTATCACATAACACCTAAAACATGGAACATCTCCTAGTTTACCGAAATGAACCCATTATGGAAAAACAATCACTTTTGAGCCCTAAGTATTCAAACCCGGTAGCTCTAATACCAAGTTGAAATGCCCCAAAGTAATTAACATAAGAAAATTCAACATATTTCAACAACATGATCTTGTTTCCAACTTAATAACTTCCATAGCATAAATGTATATGAGATATAATGCCTCATCATTAACATCATCATCAAATTTCTAACATGTGTATTCATTATACTCTAGAGATTAACAAAAGTATACATGCAATTACACATTCGACATTTCCTAGAATATGAATCTATAACATATGGCACATCAAGTCACATACAATTTAATGCCCTCAAGGACTACAAATTCCAAGGCTTATACTCAGTTACACAAAATGGTTATCAAACCCATACATGTAAAGCCCTAAAATTGTCAAAAATAACAACAAAAGAAAAATAGGTTTGTACCCTGAAAATACACTCCACGCCTTTTCCTACACAAAATCCACTAGGGTGAGTACGAAGCCTAGTAGCAGGATCTTAATAAAGTATATACATTTTATACAGTCTCCTAAGATGAATGCAAATGCCACGTCATGCTCAAAACATATTTCTCTATCTTTCGAAAATCTTGTGCACTATATAAATTTGAAAACACAACAATTCAATAACTTCAATATAGTTCAAGGGGTTGTAAATATAACTCAGGTAATCCATAGGTTGGTATCTGCAAGTAAGCATATCAAATTCTACCAATCGCTACTTTACCAGTTGCTAACTGGAAGGCACGAGGTACCTCCTCTGCGCATGTTTTCGATCTTTCACCATGGACACTCAGGCCAATTTAACCAATACCAAACTACACCACCTATCCAGACTTACCAGCTTATCTACCCCAAAACAAATTCAAGGTGATCTTGTTTCACAAAACAATTCCTTTCTCAACGAAATAATTTTCAAATGCAAATTTGAGGTCAATGATAACGAAGATGAAATAGAATGGCAATGCAACATGTAACAATGCATTATAATCGTTCCATTTTCAATTTCCACATCTATTATCAATGTAACAATAATAACATATCTTCCAAGAGATAATATAACAATAGCATCATACATGCATTCTTCTCATATTAATCATCATTTTTAAACTTGGTATATTCAAGACAAACCAATAATAAGCTATTCATCAAGCTTCACAATCAACATTTCTCATTTCTCTATGAAACCCCTCATTAGATAGAACTATAGAAATTCCTCCATCATTTATTCACCAAAATAATTTATCAAGCATGAATTTCACAATATCTCAACATTTTTTCCAAAATCCCCAAATTTCTAAGGTGTCCACCAAAACTAGGTTTTTGTCCCATTTTTGAAAGGATTTTTCCAAAACAATGCTCACACTTTAGAACATAGCTCATATTCTCAAAAGTTTGGGGAAATATAGAGAAAATCCACTTTTAAAATCATCTAGAGTTCATGAATCCAAAACCATAGTTCAAACATGAGAGAAAGACTCCAAACCAGCACAGACTTGCAAAAATATATATATAACTTAGAATGTCCCTACCTCAAGCTTGGGAGAGGAAGGAGATGAAAACCCTAAAATTCAATGTTGATGAAAACTTGATTCAATTAGTGTAAACATAGCCCTCGTCGCCCTCTTCGATTTGGTGTAAAAAGCCCTATCAAATTCTTGAAGGTTTTTGCTAAATCTTAGAGAGAAGCATGGTTTTGGGTGGGTTTATAAAGAGATGGAAGAGAAAAGATGAATATACATACATATATATATATATATATGAAAAGTGTATAAAACACGTTTTGGCATCAGAATTGAAGAAAAATGCTCAAAATTCGAGACAGATGCTCCGAAATCCACACAAGCAGTTCAAATTTCACACGAGTGGAATTCCAAATCCGCACAAGTAGATTCTGATGCCTCTCACAGTGGTTTGAGACAGAGAAAAACCTAGTCTGTGTTTGGTTATGTGTTCCAAACACATTTTCACCCATTGATTTGAGTGTGGTGTTTGTTTTGAGCTTTCAAATTATAATTCCACACCCACTTTTGAAAACTCCTTTCCAAGCGGGAAAATTTGGCTTACCCAATCGTCCTCCCAAACGTCCCCCCGGATGTCCGGTTGGTTGATCGGAATAGTGTTCTTTTTTTTTTAGCACCTGTTATTTTTATATTGTAAATAAAAAATATTTTTGATTTTTTTTTTTAAATTTTTATTTGAGCTTTAAATAGAATTTTGGGTTGTGTGTTTAGCTATAAGTTGTAAGTTTTTGAATCAAATAACTTTTCTAATTTCAAAAACTTAAAACTCCCTCGAAAACTCAATTGAAAACTCATAACCAAACAAATTTTCCACACTCAAATCGTAATTTTAAACTCACAAACTCAAAATACAACTCTATTTTCAAATCATATTTAGAAAACTCTACCAAACGCTATCCTAGATTTTCAACCAAAATCCGCACGAGCAGTTTATGGATCTGCAGGATTTTGCCCAAAATTTTCCCAAAAATCCTGTATGATTTCGTTCGAGCAATTGCCAAATCCGTACAAGCGATTTTTCCAGCCAAAGCCAAAATTTTGATTTCACACCCCGATACAAGTTCAAACACCCAAAAATTCAAAATTTTAACCCGAAAACGTTAAGAGAGGTTAAGTAAGAGCACGATTGAAATCTCAATGACCCAATACGATAATCAAAAAGCTAAAAGTAAAAAAAATTATTTGACTATGCAATACCGGTCAAGTCTAAGATCCGCGACATCACAAATCTCCAATTTTACACAAATTATTCACAAATTCCTTTCAATTTTTATGTGAATTTAATAGTCTAATTAAAAAATGGTGCATATACACAAAATGTAACGTTACACATTTACATAATGACCAACTATTTAATTATGAATAATTAACTTCTCATTGTTACCTGTATTATATTATTGAAAAAGATTTCACATATTACTTTTGTGATATCTTATATATATCAACGTCAACATATATAAATATATAAAAAATATATAAATGTAAATTTATATATGTTATTGTATTCATACATTGTTAATCTGTAATGTTATATTACCATCGGATACTTTAATTTTCTAACATGTATCACTTTAGTAATAGTTATATTTGTTAGGAAAAAACTATGAAATCGTGTATTATTCTCCTACCAACTGATGTTCAATATATATATATACATGTTATATGAACAAGTGTTCAAAACAAACATTTTTAATAACAAACCAAGACCTTGCGAAACACTTATGTCACGATAATAATTGTACCTTTTATATTTATTTTTTCACGGCAATTGTATAACAATTGCATACTAATGACTAATATTATATTTTTTATCATGCAAGATATCCGTGACACAAGAAACGAGACTCAACAACTCTTGATGTACAAAAATATATTACATATTGATATTAATGCATTCTTATACCAATAGTATGCAAATAATATGCAATAGTTGGTTCAATGAATTTGTATTATGAGATGAACTATTAAAAAAAATTGTGTAATTGTCCAATCAATTTAATACCTTCAATTATATTACAGGTATGGATTATGAAAAATTGAAGTGAGAAGTTAATAGAAAAATATATATGGAATACTATATATTTAAAGGACCTATTTATTGTTTATTGTTTAAGATAAGATTGTGATCTTAACAATCTAATACTAAATTATTGTTTATATTTATAAAATTTCTCAACAATCTAGATATATTTATATTCATTTTTTGCTTAGTTATATTTTGGATACAGATTAATTTACCTATACAAATCTTCATACTTTGTATATGTTGGAAAAATTATAGTACCAAACTATAAGGAAAATATAATTTATAAATATGTAAATGAGTTTTGGGCAAAACCAAAACTGAAATAAGTTGACAAAATAATGTAACCAAACTTACATCACATAAATAGATAAAACCTCATCGAGTCAAGTGTGTGACACTCTTTTCTTAAGACAGATTCATCCTCCCACCGGTGCTTAGGATTCATTGGACGTCTATCTCTCAGGTACAACGATCAATGTTTTACACTAGCAACATTACTATTGCAAGCCTAGCGAACTTTGCTGTGCATGTACTCTCTTTATAGAAAAATTAGACTCAAGAAATATAAAGAATCTATGCAAAGTGAAGAAGAATGGCAATTCACCCTCCAAAATGAAGTGAGGGAGATGGAATATATAGACTTCTATGTGATTCTTCAGAAAGGTTATGATCCTTTAAAAGGACACACCCTTTCATCTCAAGAGACACAACTATTGGAGTAAATTTTAATTCAAATTTTCCAATAATCTCCCACATGAATGAAATTTACGGGAAGGACATGCAACAACATGCAGACAAACAAAGAGTACATTTAAGGAAATATCCTGCATCGGGATAGGTAGCTTTCAGCTTTGAACATTTCCTAGTGAAAGTCTATCGGACTTACTAGCTAATCAGTGGACGTGATGCCTTGAACTGTTCAGCCGTTTGTGTAAGCCAAGACAATAGAATTCACACAGAATATCTCCAGATACAGTTTAGTTCTCACGGTTGTGCTCGTTCCGGCCTTGGGCAAGTCCTGGTGTTTCATGAGTGCTTTTGAAAATTTAACTTTATCAATTCTCATAGAAGTGGCCCCTTCACACTCATATAGGTGATCCTTATTTCGAATCTCTTAAATACTCCTCTTGAAAGATGCCCCTCTAGGTTTTTCAATATATAAGTAATCATTAAAAGCATAACTTACCCTAAATCCCCTACATACAACACATGTTGTAGATATCGCTCTCATCATAGGAATGGATAGGAGACATACTCCTTTAGTGATTTCTGATGAGCCACACATAACTTAGTTGTCCCTTTGAACTTAGTTTTTGGGATCTCCAGTCATCTAAGTAGGGTTACCATTATGATGACTCTGGTGTAATAGGCTTTAATCACATTCCCCTTGATGAACTTTCCCTCATTTGCTTTCTGGTCAAACTTTTTGTTTAGCGGCCGCTATTTTTTGTTTGATGTTCTTAATTATATATCATTAGTGGATCCATTATATTATCCTTAGACAATATTCATAATTGAAAGCAAATGTCCTATGGTATTAAGTCTTTGATTATATCGAGACTTATTGTTACTCTATGTCACTCCCATT